>JAVIWC010009687.1:0-14406 GCA_031894815.1 Creontiades dilutus | reverse complement strand
AATCGAAAAACGGTCGATTCGTGTTCAGCACCCCGAAAAACCCCTTAGGAGTGTAGGTTTCAGATTTTTTGAGCAATTTTGATGAAAAATCGTGAAAATAACCATGATGGAAGCGTTTTATCGAAAAACGGACTTCAGATTCGTGTTCAGCACCCCGAAAAACCCCTTAGAGAGTAGGTTTGAAAGGGATTAAACAGAGATAATTTTTGAGCAATTTTGATGAAAAATCGCGAAAATAACCATGAAGGAAGCGTTTTATCGAAGAACGGACTTCAGATTCGTGTTCAGCACCCCGAAAACCCCCTTAGAGAGTAGGTTTGAAAGGGATTAAACAGAGATAATTTTTGGCGTTTTATCGAAGAACGGACTTCAGATTCGTGTTCAGCACCCCGAAAAACCCCTTAGAGAGTAGGTTTGAAAGGGATTAAACAGAGATAATTTTTGAGCAATTTTGATGAAAAATCGCGAAAATAACCATGAAGGAAGCGTTTTATCGAAAAACGGACTTCAGATTCGTGTTCAGCACCCCGAAAAACCCCTTAGAGAGTAGGTTTGAAAGGGATTAAACAGAGATAATTTTTGAGCAATTTTGATGAAAAATCGCGAAAATAACCATGAAGGAAGCGTTTTATCGAAAAACGGACTTCAGATTCGTGTTCAGCACCCCGAAAAACCCCTTAGAGAGTAGGTTTGAAAGGGATTAAACAGAGATAATTTTTGAGCAATTTTGATGAAAAATCGCGAAAATAACCATGAAGGAAGCGTTTTATCGAAAAACGGACTTCAGATTCGTGTTCAGCACCCCGAAAAACCCCTTAGAGAGTAGGTTTGAAAGGGATTAAACAGAGATAATTTTTGAGCAATTTTGATGAAAAATCGCGAAAATAACCATGAAGGAAGCGTTTTATCGAAAAACGGACTTCAGATTCGTGTTCAGCACCCCGAAAAACCCCTTAGAGAGTAGGTTTGAAAGGGATTAAACAGAGATAATTTTTGAGCAATTTTGATGAAAAATCGCGAAAATAACCATGAAGGAAGCGTTTTATCGAAAAACGGACTTCAGATTCGTGTTCAGCACCCCGAAAAACCCCTTAGAGAGTAGGTTTGAAAGGGATTAAACAGAGATAATTTTTGAGCAATTTTGATGAAAAATCGCGAAAATAACCATGAAGGAAGCGTTTTATCGAAAAACGGACTTCAGATTCGTGTTCAGCACCCCGAAAAACCCCTTAGAGAGTAGGTTTGAAAGGGATTAAACAGAGATAATTTTTGAGCAATTTTGATGAAAAATCGCGAAAATAACCATGAAGGAAGCGTTTTATCGAAAAACGGACTTCAGATTCGTGTTCAGCACCCCGAAAAACCCCTTAGAGAGTAGGTTTGAAAGGGATTAAACAGAGATAATTTTTGAGCAATTTTGATGAAAAATCGCGAAAATAACCATGAAGGAAGCGTTTTATCGAAAAACGGACTTCAGATTCGTGTTCAGCACCCCGAAAAACCCCTTAGAGAGTAGGTTTGAAAGGGATTAAACAGAGATAATTTTTGAGCAATTTTGATGAAAAATCGTGAAAATAACCATGATGGAAGCGTTTTATCGAAAAACGGACTTCAGATTCGTGTTCAGCACCCCGAAAAACCCCTTAGAGAGTAGGTTTGAAAGGGATTAAACAGAGATAATTTTTGAGCAATTTTGATGAAAAATCGCGAAAATAACCATGAAGGAAGCGTTTTATCGAAGAACGGACTTCAGATTCGTGTTCAGCACCCCGAAAAACCCCTTAGAGAGTAGGTTTGAAAGGGATTAAACAGAGATAATTTTTGAGCAATTTTGATGAAAAATCGCGAAAATAACCATGAAGGAAGCGTTTTATCGAAAAACGGACTTCAGATTCGTGTTCAGCACCCCGAAAAACCCCTTAGAGAGTAGGTTTGAAAGGGATTAAACAGAGATAATTTTTGAGCAATTTTGATGAAAAATCGCGAAAATAACCATGAAGGAAGCGTTTTATCGAAAAACGGTTTTCAGATTCGTGAACAGAGATAATTTTTGAGCAATTTTGATGAAAAATCGCGAAAATAACCATGAAGGAAGCGTTTTATCGAAAAACGGACTTCAGATTCGTGTTCAGCACCCCGAAAAACCCCTTAGAGAGTAGGTTTGAAAGGGATTAAACAGAGATAATTTTTGAGCAATTTTGATGAAAAATCGCGAAAATAACCATGAAGGAAGCGTTTTATCGAAAAACGGACTTCAGATTCGTGTTCAGCACCCCGAAAAACCCCTTAGAGAGTAGGTTTGAAAGGGATTAAACAGAGATAATTTTTGAGCAATTTTGATGAAAAATCGCGAAAATAACCATGAAGGAAGCGTTTTATCGAAAAACGGACTTCAGATTCGTGTTCAGCACCCCGAAAAACCCCTTAGAGAGTAGGTTTGAAAGGGATTAAACAGAGATAATTTTTGAGCAATTTTGATGAAAAATCGCGAAAATAACCATGAAGGAAGCGTTTTATCGAAAAACGGACTTCAGATTCGTGTTCAGCACCCCGAAAAACCCCTTAGAGAGTAGGTTTGAAAGCGATTAAACAGAGATAATTTTTGAGCAATTTTGATGAAAAATCGCGAAAATAACCATGAAGGAAGCGTTTTATCGAAAAACGGACTTCAGATTCGTGTTCAGCACCCCGAAAAACCCCTTAGAGAGTAGGTTTGAAAGGGATTAAACAGAGATAATTTTTGAGCAATTTTGATGAAAAAACGCGAAAATAACCATGAAGGAAGCGTTTTATCGAAAAACGGACTTCAGATTCGTGTTCAGCACCCCGAAAAACCCCTTAGAGAGTAGGTTTGAAAGGGATTAAACAGAGATAATTTTTGAGCAATTTTGATGAAAAATCGCGAAAATAACCATGAAGGAAGCGTTTTATCGAAAAACGGACTTCAGATTCGTGTTCAGCACCCCGAAAAACCCCTTAGAGAGTAGGTTTGAAAGGGATTAAACAGAGATAATTTTTGAGCAATTTTGATGAAAAATCGCGAAAATAACCATGAAGGAAGCGTTTTATCGAAAAACGGACTTCAGATTCGTGTTCAGCACCCCGAAAAACCCCTTAGAGAGTAGGTTTGAAAGCGATTAAACAGAGATAATTTTTGAGCAATTTTGATGAAAAATCGCGAAAATAACCATGAAGGAAGCGTTTTATCGAAAAACGGACTTCAGATTCGTGTTCAGCACCCCGAAAAACCCCTTAGAGAGTAGGTTTGAAAGCGATTAAACAGAGATAATTTTTGAGCAATTTTGATGAAAAATCGCGAAAATAACCATGAAGGAAGCGTTTTATCGAAAAACGGACTTCAGATTCGTGTTCAGCACCCCGAAAAACCCCTTAGAGAGTAGGTTTGAAAGCGATTAAACAGAGATAATTTTTGAGCAATTTTGATGAAAAATCGCGAAAATAACCATGAAGGAAGCGTTTTATCGAAAAACGGACTTCAGATTCGTGTTCAGCACCCCGAAAAACCCCTTAGAGAGTAGGTTTGAAAGGGATTAAACAGAGATAATTTTTGAGCAATTTTGATGAAAAATCGCGAAAATAACCATGAAGGAAGCGTTTTATCGAAAAACGGACTTCAGATTCGTGTTCAGCACCCCGAAAAACCCCTTAGAGAGTAGGTTTGAAAGGGATTAAACAGAGATAATTTTTGAGCAATTTTGATGAAAAATCGCGAAAATAACCATGAAGGAAGCGTTTTATCGAAAAACGGACTTCAGATTCGTGTTCAGCACCCCGAAAAACCCCTTAGAGAGTAGGTTTGAAAGGGATTAAACAGAGATAATTTTTGAGCAATTTTGATGAAAAATCGCGAAAATAACCATGAAGGAAGCGTTTTATCGAAAAACGGACTTCAGATTCGTGTTCAGCACCCCGAAAAACCCCTTAGAGAGTAGGTTTGAAAGGGATTAAACAGAGATAATTTTTGAGCAATTTTGATGAAAAATCGCGAAAATAACCATGAAGGAAGCGTTTTATCGAAAAACGGACTTCAGATTCGTGTTCAGCACCCCGAAAAACCCCTTAGAGAGTAGGTTTGAAAGGGATTAAACAGAGATAATTTTTGAGCAATTTTGATGAAAAATCGCGAAAATAACCATGAAGGAAGCGTTTTATCGAAAAACGGACTTCAGATTCGTGTTCAGCACCCCGAAAAACCCCTTAGAGAGTAGGTTTGAAAGGGATTAAACAGAGATAATTTTTGAGCAATTTTGATGAAAAATCGCGAAAATAACCATGAAGGAAGCGTTTTATCGAAAAACGGACTTCAGATTCGTGTTCAGCACCCCGAAAAACCCCTTAGAGAGTAGGTTTGAAAGCGATTAAACAGAGATAATTTTTGAGCAATTTTGATGAAAAATCGCGAAAATAACCATGAAGGAAGCGTTTTATCGAAGAACGGACTTCAGATTCGTGTTCAGCACCCCGAAAAACCCCTTAGAGAGTAGGTTTGAAAGGGATTAAACAGAGATAATTTTTGAGCAATTTTGATGAAAAATCGCGAAAATAACCATGAAGGAAGCGTTTTATCGAAGAACGGACTTCAGATATTTTTGAGCAATTTTGATGAAAAATCGCGAAAATAACCATGAAGGAAGCGTTTTATCGAAAAACGGACTTCAGATTCGTGTTCAGCACCCCGAAAAACCCCTTAGAGAGTAGGTTTGAAAGGGATTAAACAGAGATAATTTTTGAGCAATTTTGATGAAAAATCGCGAAAATAACCATGAAGGAAGCGTTTTATCGAAAAACGGACTTCAGATTCGTGTTCAGCACCCCGAAAAACCCCTTAGAGAGTAGGTTTGAAAGGGATTAAACAGAGATAATTTTTGAGCAATTTTGATGAAAAATCGCGAAAATAACCATGAAGGAAGCGTTTTATCGAAAAACGGACTTCAGATTCGTGTTCAGCACCCCGAAAAACCCCTTAGAGAGTAGGTTTGAAAGGGATTAAACAGAGATAATTTTTGAGCAATTTTGATGAAAAATCGCGAAAATAACCATGAAGGAAGCGTTTTATCGAAAAACGGACTTCAGATTCGTGTTCAGCACCCCGAAAAACCCCTTAGAGAGTAGGTTTGAAAGGGATTAAACAGAGATAATTTTTGAGCAATTTTGATGAAAAATCGCGAAAATAACCATGAAGGAAGCGTTTTATCGAAAAACGGACTTCAGATTCGTGTTCAGCACCCCGAAAAACCCCTTAGAGAGTAGGTTTGAAAGGGATTAAACAGAGATAATTTTTGAGCAATTTTGATGAAAAATCGCGAAAATAACCATGAAGGAAGCGTTTTATCGAAAAACGGACTTCAGATTCGTGTTCAGCACCCCGAAAAACCCCTTAGAGAGTAGGTTTGAAAGGGATTAAACAGAGATAATTTTTGAGCAATTTTGATGAAAAATCGCGAAAATAACCATGAAGGAAGCGTTTTGTCGAAAAACGGACTTCAGATTCGTGTTCAGCACCCCGAAAAACCCCTTAGAGAGTAGGTTTGAAAGGGATTAAACAGAGATAATTTTTGAGCAATTTTGATGAAAAATCGCGAAAATAACCATGAAGGAAGCGTTTTATCGAAAAACGGACTTCAGATTCGTGTTCAGCACCCCGAAAAACCCCTTAGAGAGTAGGTTTGAAAGGGATTAAACAGAGATAATTTTTGAGCAATTTTGATGAAAAATCGCGAAAATAACCATGAAGGAAGCGTTTTATCGAAAAACGGACTTCAGATTCGTGTTCAGCACCCCGAAAAACCCCTTAGAGAGTAGGTTTGAAAGGGATTAAACAGAGATAATTTTTGAGCAATTTTGATGAAAAATCGCGAAAATAACCATGAAGGAAGAGTTTTATCGGGATTAAACAGAGATAATTTTTGAGCAATTTTGATGAAAAATCGCGAAAATAACCATGAAGGAAGCGTTTTATCGAAAAACGGACTTCAGATTCGTGTTCAGCACCCCGAAAACCCCTTAGAGAGTAGGTTTGAAAGGGATTAAACAGAGATAATTTTTGAGCAATTTTGATGAAAAATCGCGAAAATAACCATGAAGGAAGCGTTTTATCGAAAAACGGACTTCAGATTCGTGTTCAGCACCCCGAAAACCCTTAGAGAGTAGGTTTGAAAGGGACAAACAGAGATAATTTTTTTGAGCAATTTTGATGAAAAATCGCGAAAATAACCATGAAGGAAGCGTTTTATCGAAAAACGGACTTCAGATTCGTGTTCAGCACCCGAAAATAACGAAAAACCCCTTAGAGAGTAGGTTTGAAAGGGATTAAACAGAGATAATTTTTGAGCAATTTTGATGAAAAATCGCGAAAATAACCATGAAGGAAGCGTTTTATCGAAAAACGGACTTCAGATTCGTGTTCAGCACCCCGAAAAACCCCTTAGAGAGTAGGTTTGAAAGGGATTAAACAGAGATAATTTTTGAGCAATTTTGATGAAAAATCGCGAAAATAACCATGAAGGAAGAGTTTTATCGAAAAACGGACTTCAGATTCGTGTTCAGCACCCCGAAAACCCCTTAGAGAGTAGGTTTGAAAGGGATTAAACAGAGATAATTTTTGAGCAATTTTGATGAAAAATCGCGAAAATAACCATGAAGGAAGCGTTTTATCGAAAAACGGACTTCAGATTCGTGTTCAGCACCCCGAAAAACCCCTTAGAGAGTAGGTTTGAAAGGATTAAACAGAGATAATTTTTGAGCAATTTTGATGAAAAATCGCGAAAATAACCATGAAGGAAGAGTTTTATCGAAAAACGGACTTCAGATTCGTGTTCAGCACCCCGAAAAACCCCTTAGAGAGTAGGTTTGAAAGGGATTAAACAGAGATAATTTTTGAGCAATTTTGATGAAAAATCGCGAAAATAACCATGAAGGAAGCGTTTTATCGAAAAACGGACTTCAGATTCGTGTTCAGCACCCCGAAAAACCCCTTAGAGAGTAGGTTTGAAAGGGATTAAACAGAGATAATTTTTGAGCAATTTTGATGAAAAATCGCGAAAATAACCATGAAGGAAGCGTTTTATCGAAAAACGGACTTCAGATTCGTGTTCAGCACCCCCGAAAACCCCTTAGAGAGTAGGTTTGAAAGGGATTAAACAGAGATAATTTTTGAGCAATTTAGATGAAAAATCGCGAAAATAACCATGAAGGAAGCGTTTTATCGAAAAACGGACTTCAGATTCGTGTTCAGCACCCCGAAAAACCCCTTAGAGAGTAGGTTTGAAAGGGATTAAACAGAGATAATTTTTGAGCAATTTTGATGAAAAATCGCGAAAATAACCATGAAGGAAGCGTTTTATCGAAAAACGGACTTCAGATTCGTGTTCAGCACCCCGAAAAACCCCTTAGAGAGTAGGTTTGAAAGGGATTAAACAGAGATAATTTTTGAGCAATTTTGATGAAAAATCGCGAAAATAACCATGAAGGAAGAGTTTTATCGAAAAACGGACTTAGAATTCTTGTTCTGCACCTGAAAAACCCCTTAGAGAGTAGGTTTGAAAGGGATTAAACAGAGATAATTTTTGAGCAATTTGATGAAAAATCGCGAAAATAACCATGAAGGAAGCGTTTTATCGAAAAACGGACTTCAGATTCGTGTTCAGCACCCCGAAAACCCTTAGAGAGTAGGTTTGAAAGGGATTAAACAGAGATAATTTTTGAGCAATTTTGATGAAAAATCGCGAAAATAACCATGAAGGAAGCGTTTTATCGAAAAACGGACTTCAGATTCGTGTTCAGCACCCCGAAAACCCCTTAGAGAGTAGGTTTGAAAGGGATTAAACAGAGATAATTTTTGAGCAATTTTGATGAAAAATCGCGAAAATAACCATGATGGAAGCGTTTTATCGAAAAACGGTTTTCAGATTCGTGTTCAGCACCCCGAAAAACCCCTTAGAGAGTAGGTTTGAAAGGGATTAAACAGAGATAATTTTTGAGCAATTTTGATGAAAAATCGCGAAAATAACCATGAAGGAAGCGTTTTATCGAAAAACGGACTTCAGATTCGTGTTCAGCACCCCGAAAAAACCCCTTAGAGAGTAGGTTTGAAAGGGATTAAACAGAGATAATTTTTGAGCAATTTTGATGAAAATCGCGAAAATAACCATGAAGGAAGCGTTTTATCGAAAAACGGACTTCAGATTCGTGTTCAGCACCCCGAAAAACCCCTTAGAGAGTAGGTTTGAAAGGGATTAAACAGAGATAATTTTTGAGCAATTTTGATGAAAAATCGCGAAAATAACCATGAAGGAAGCGTTTTATCGAAAAACGGACTTCAGATTCGTGTTCAGCACCCCGAAAAAACCCCTTAGAGAGTAGGTTTGAAAGGGATTGAACAGAGATAATTTTTGAGCAATTTTGATGAAAAATCGCGAAAATAACCATGAAGGAAGCGTTTTATCGAAAAAACGGACTTCAGATTCGTGTTCAGCACCCCGAAAACCCCTTAGAGAGTAGGTTTGAAAGGGATTAAACAGAGATAATTTTTGAGCAATTTTGATGAAAAATCGCGAAAATAACCATGAAGGAAGCGTTTTATCGAAAACGGACTTCAGATTCGTGTTCAGCACCCCGAAAAACCCCTTAGAGAGTAGGTTTGAAAGGGATTAAACAGAGATAATTTTTGAGCAATTTTGATGAAAAATCGCGAAAATAACCATGAAGGAAGAGTTTTATCGAAAAACGGACTTCAGATTCGTGTTCAGCACCCCGAAAAACCCCTTAGAGAGTAGGTTTGAAAGGGATTAAACAGAGATAATTTTTGAGCAATTTTGATGAAAAATCGCGAAAATAACCATGAAGGAAGCGTTTTATCGAAAAACGGACTTCAGATTCGTGTTCAGCACCCCGAAAAACCCCTTAGAGAGTAGGTTTGAAAGGGATTAAACAGAGATAATTTTTGAGCAATTTTGATGAAAAATCGCGAAAATAACCATGAAGGAAGCGTTTTATCGAAAAACGGACTTCAGATTCGTGTTCAGCACCCCGAAAAACCCCTTAGAGAGTAGGTTTGAAAGGGATTAAACAGAGATAATTTTTGAGCAATTTTGATGAAAAATCGCGAAAATAACCATGAAGGAAGCGTTTTATCGAAAAACGGACTTCAGATTCGTGTTCAGCACCCCGAAAACCCCTTAGAGAGTAGGTTTGAAAGGGATTAAACAGAGATAATTTTTGAGCAATTTTGATGAAAAATCGCGAAAATAACCATGAAGGAAGCGTTTTATCGAAAAACGGACTTCAGATTCGTGTTCAGCACCCCGAAAAAACCCCTTAGAGAGTAGGTTTGAAAGGGATTAAACAGAGATAATTTTTGAGCAATTTTGATGAAAAATCGCGAAAATAACCATGAAGGAAGCGTTTTATCGAAAAACGGACTTCAGATTCGTGTTCAGCACCCCGAAAAACCCCTTAGAGAGTAGGTTTGAAAGGGATTAAACAGAGATAATTTTTGAGCAATTTTGATGAAAAATCGCGAAAATAACCATGAAGGAAGCGTTTTATCGAAAAACGGACTTCAGATTCGTGTTCAGCACCCCGAAAAACCCCTTAGAGAGTAGGTTTGAAAGGGATTAAACAGAGATAATTTTTGAGCAATTTTGATGAAAAATCGCGAAAATAACCATGAAGGAAGCGTTTTATCGAAAAACGGACTTCAGATTCGTGTTCAGCACCCCGAAAAACCCCTTAGAGAGTAGGTTTGAAAGGGATTAAACAGAGATAATTTTTGAGCAATTTTGATGAAAAATCGCGAAAATAACCATGAAGGAAGCGTTTTATCGAAAAACGGACTTCAGATTCGTGTTCAGCACCCCGAAAAACCCCTTAGAGAGTAGGTTTGAAAGGGATTAAACAGAGATAATTTTTTGAGCAATTTTGATGAAAAATCGCGAAAATAACCATGAAGGAAGCGTTTTATCGAAAAACGGACTTCAGATTCGTGTTCAGCACCCCGAAAAACCCCTTAGAGAGTAGGTTTGAAAGGGATTAAACAGAGATAATTTTTGAGCAATTTTGATGAAAAATCGCGAAAATAACCATGAAGGAAGCGTTTTATCGAAAAACGGACTTCAGATTCGTGTTCAGCACCCCGAAAAACCCCTTAGAGAGTAGGTTTGAAAGGGATTAAACAGAGATAATTTTTGAGCAATTTTGATGAAAAATCGCGAAAATAACCATGAAGGAAGCGTTTTATCGAAAAACGGACTTCAGATTCGTGTTCAGCACCCCGAAAAACCCCTTAGAGAGTAGGTTTGAAAGGGATTAAACAGAGATAATTTTTGAGCAATTTTGATGAAAAATCGCGAAAATAACCATGAAGGAAGAGTTTTATCGAAAAACGGACTTCAGATTCGTGTTCAGCACCCCGAAAAACCCCTTAGAGAGTAGGTTTGAAAGGGATTAAACAGAGATAATTTTTGAGCAATTTTGATGAAAAATCGCGAAAATAACCATGAAGGAAGCGTTTTATCGAAAAACGGACTTCAGATTCGTGTTCAGCACCCCGAAAAACCCCTTAGAGAGTAGGTTTGAAAGGGATTAAACAGAGATAATTTTTGAGCAATTTTGATGAAAAATCGCGAAAATAACCATGAAGGAAGCGTTTTATCGAAAAACGGACTTCAGATTCGTGTTCAGCACCCCGAAAAACCCCTTAGAGAGTAGGTTTGAAAGGGATTAAACAGAGATAATTTTTTGAGCAATTTTGATGAAAAATCGCGAAAATAACCATGAAGGAAGCGTTTTATCGAAAAACGGACTTCAGATTCGTGTTCAGCACCCCGAAAAACCCCTTAGAGAGTAGGTTTGAAAGGGATTAAACAGAGATAATTTTTGAGCAATTTTGATGAAAAATCGCGAAAATAACCATGAAGGAAGCGTTTTATCGAAAAACGGACTTCAGATTCGTGTTCAGCACCCCGAAAAACCCCTTAGAGAGTAGGTTTGAAAGGGATTAAACAGAGATAATTTTTGAGCAATTTTGATGAAAAATCGCGAAAATAACCATGAAGGAAGCGTTTTATCGAAAAACGGACTTCAGATTCGTGTTCAGCACCCCGAAAAACCCCTTAGAGAGTAGGTTTGAAAGGGATTAAACAGAGATAATTTTTGAGCAATTTTGATGAAAAATCGCGAAAATAACCATGAAGGAAGCGTTTTATCGAAAAACGGACTTCAGATTCGTGTTCAGCACCCCGAAAAACCCCTTAGAGAGTAGGTTTGAAAGGGATTAAACAGAGATAATTTTTGAGCAATTTTGATGAAAAATCGCGAAAATAACCATGAAGAAGCGTTTTATCGAAAAACGGACTTCAGATTCGTGTTCAGCACCCCGAAAAACCCCTTAGAGAGTAGGTTTGAAAGGGATTAAACAGAGATAATTTTTGAGCAATTTTGATGAAAAATCGCGAAAATAACCATGAAGGAAGCGTTTTATCGAAAAACGGACTTCAGATTCGTGTTCAGCACCCCGAAAAACCCCTTAGAGAGTAGGTTTGAAAGGGATTAAACAGAGATAATTTTTGAGCAATTTTGATGAAAAATCGCGAAAATAACCATGAAGGAAGCGTTTTATCGAAAAACGGACTTCAGATTCGTGTTCAGCACCCCGAAAAACCCCTTAGAGAGTAGGTTTGAAAGGGATTAAACAGAGATAATTTTTGAGCAATTTTGATGAAAAATCGCGAAAATAACCATGAAGGAAGCGTTTTATCGAAAAACGGACTTCAGATTCGTGTTCAGCACCCCGAAAAACCCCTTAGAGAGTAGGTTTGAAAGGGATTAAACAGAGATAATTTTTGAGCAATTTTGATGAAAAATCGCGAAAATAACCATGAAGGAAGCGTTTTATCGAAAAACGGACTTCAGATTCGTGTTCAGCACCCCGAAAAACCCCTTAGAGAGTAGGTTTGAAAGGGATTAAACAGAGATAATTTTTGAGCAATTTTGATGAAAAATCGCGAAAATAACCATGAAGGAAGCGTTTTATCGAAAAACGGACTTCAGATTCGTGTTCAGCACCCGAAAAACCCCTTAGAGAGTAGGTTTGAAAGGGATTAAACAGAGATAATTTTTGAGCAATTTTGATGAAAAATCGCGAAAATAACCATGAAGGAAGCGTTTTATCGAAAAACGGACTTCAGATTCGTGTTCAGCACCCCGAAAAACCCCTTAGAGAGTAGGTTTGAAAGGGATTAAACAGAGATAATTTTTGAGCAATTTTGATGAAAAATCGCGAAAATAACCATGAAGGAAGCGTTTTATCGAAAAACGGACTTCAGATTCGTGTTCAGCACCCCGAAAAACCCCTTAGAGAGTAGGTTTGAAAGGGATTAAACAGAGATAATTTTTGAGCAATTTTGATGAAAAATCGCGAAAATAACCATGAAGGAAGAGTTTTATCGAAAAACGGACTTCAGATTCGTGTTCAGCACCCCGAAAAACCCCTTAGAGAGTAGGTTTGAAAGGGATTAAACAGAGATAATTTTTGAGCAATTTTGATGAAAAATCGCGAAAATAACCATGAAGGAAGAGTTTTATCGAAAAACGGACTTCAGATTCGTGTTCAGCACCCCGAAAAACCCCTTAGAGAGTAGGTTTGAAAGGGATTAAACAGAGATAATTTTTGAGCAATTTTGATGAAAAATCGCGAAAATAACCATGAAGGAAGCGTTTTATCGAAAAACGGACTTCAGATTCGTGTTCAGCACCCCGAAAAACCCCTTAGAGAGTAGGTTTGAAAGGGATTAAACAGAGATAATTTTTGAGCAATTTTGATGAAAAATCGCGAAAATAACCATGAAGGAAGCGTTTTATCGAAAAACGGACTTCAGATTCGTGTTCAGCACCCCGAAAAACCCCTTAGAGAGTAGGTTTGAAAGGGATTAAACAGAGATAATTTTTGAGCAATTTTGATGAAAAATCGCGAAAATAACCATGAAGGAAGCGTTTTATCGAAAAACGGACTTCAGATTCGTGTTCAGCACCCCGAAAAACCCCTTAGAGAGTAGGTTTGAAAGGGATTAAACAGAGATAATTTTTGAGCAATTTTGATGAAAAATCGCGAAAATAACCATGAAGGAAGCGTTTTATCGAAAAACGGACTTCAGATTCGTGTTCAGCACCCCGAAAAACCCCTTAGAGAGTAGGTTTGAAAGGGATTAAACAGAGATAATTTTTGAGCAATTTTGATGAAAAATCGCGAAAATAACCATGAAGGAAGCGTTTTATCGAAAAACGGACTTCAGATTCGTGTTCAGCACCCCGAAAAACCCCTTAGAGAGTAGGTTTGAAAGGGATTAAACAGAGATAATTTTTGAGCAATTTTGATGAAAAATCGCGAAAATAACCATGAAGGAAGCGTTTTATCGAAGAACGGACTTCAGATTCGTGTTCAGCACCCCGAAAAACCCCTTAGAGAGTAGGTTTGAAAGGGATTAAACAGAGATAATTTTTGAGCAATTTTGATGAAAAATCGCGAAAATAACCATGAAGGAAGCGTTTTATCGAAAAACGGTTTTCAGATTCGTGTTCAGCACCCCGAAAAACCCCTTAGAGAGTAGGTTTGAAAGGGATTAAACAGAGATAATTTTTGAGCAATTTTGATGAAAAATCGCGAAAATAACCATGAAGGAAGAGTTTTATCGAAAAACGGACTTCAGATTCGTGTTCAGCACCCCGAAAAACCCCTTAGAGAGTAGGTTTGAAAGGGATTAAACAGAGATAATTTTTGAGCAATTTTGATGAAAAATCGCGAAAATAACCATGAAGGAAGCGTTTTATCGAAAAACGGACTTCAGATTCGTGTTCAGCACCCCGAAAAACCCCTTAGAGAGTAGGTTTGAAAGGGATTAAACAGAGATAATTTTTGAGCAATTTTGATGAAAAATCGCGAAAATAACCATGAAGGAAGAGTTTTATCGAAAAACGGACTTCAGATTCGTGTTCAGCACCCCGAAAAACCCCTTAGAGAGTAGGTTTGAAAGGGATTAAACAGAGATAATTTTTGAGCAATTTTGATGAAAAATCGCGAAAATAACCATGAAGGAAGCGTTTTATCGAAAAACGGACTTCAGATTCGTGTTCAGCACCCCGAAAAACCCCTTAGAGAGTAGGTTTGAAAGGGATTAAACAGAGATAATTTTTGAGCAATTTTGATGAAAAATCGCGAAAATAACCATGAAGGAAGCGTTTTATCGAAAAACGGACTTCAGATTCGTGTTCAGCACCCCGAAAAACCCCTTAGAGAGTAGGTTTGAAAGGGACTAAACAGAGATAATTTTTGAGCAATTTTGATGAAAAATCGCGAAAATAACCATGAAGGAAGCGTTTTGTCGAAAAACG
>JAVIWC010009686.1:0-15032 GCA_031894815.1 Creontiades dilutus | reverse complement strand
GTGAGTCGGGCGTATCCAAACCACAAGACAATTTTCAGAGGCATCGAAGGGGAGTCTTTTTCACCACGGCTGTAAATTGTGCATAATCCCGGGTTACTAAACCTTATTTTACATTAAAGTCTTTTACTTTGTATACCCGTTTTCAGGTTTAAATATTCTGCGTGGTTTCTCATCTGGAGCAGGTGCTTATGTATTTCATTATATATACAGGGTGGATGGGGACTGCGTGAAAATTTTTTGGTAAAACTACATCGAAAATGCGGAGTAGAATGCCGCCAAAGTGGGGCTCCTATCTCAGTCCATTGGGATTTTTTTAGTGCTTTCACGGTCAACCCTAATCTCACGTCATGAAATCGAGCTTTCTGGAACACTGAAGCGTCCATTTTAATTTTATACATTTTCGGATTCAGTATTAAATTTCTATAAGATAAATATAATTTCAACCTTATAAAATTTCGATAACTCTGTTCAAAAAATCGCAGTGAAAGGGAAAATTTGAAAAATCTGAAATTTTTCGAATCGAAACAGAGCCGACGTTCTAAAAATAGGCCAAGAAGTTGTCAAATCTCATAAAAACTTCCTCATTTCATGAGCTTTCCAACGGTATACTCAATTTCAGGATTACGACATTTTTTCTTTGAGAAATTAAGTTACAAATACAAAAAAACCAAGGTGGGGGCGTCAATCTTGGTAGGGAAGGGGGTGCAAGGAGTTGACTCACGTTCTCATTTCTCTCTGTTTCTTTATTCTTACTTTCTGTTGAAAAAACCTGCAACTAACTCATGCAACAAACAAAATGAATTTAGGGTTAGATTTGTTCAAACTGACGTCCCCTGTTACGAATGCATAACCTAGCTCGTTTTCGAATAGCTCACCCAGAGGTCTCCTGATCTCTAGCCCATGGACTTCTTCGTTTGGAGATTTTTGAATCAAAAAGTGTACAAAACGCAGGTGAACATAGAAGGAGAGTTAAGGGGAAAAATTGTAGCAGCAGCTCAAAAACTTCAGGACAAGTTAACACTCTCAGTAACTGTGAGAGCTATTCGAAAACGAGCTAGGTTATGCATTCGTAACAGGGGACGTCAGTTCGAACAAATGTTAACCTAAATTCATTTTTGTTGTTGTAATTTGCAGGTTTTTTAAACGGAAAATAAAAATAAAGAAACAGAAAGAGATGAGAACGTGAGTCAACTCCTTGCACCCCCTTCCCTACCAAGATTGACGCCCCCACCTTGGTTTTTTTGTATTTGAAATTAATTTCTAAAAGAAAAAATGTCGTAATTGAGTATGCCGTTGGAAAAACATCCTCATTTCATGAGGAAGTTTTTATGAGATTTGACAACTTCTTGGCCTATTTTTGGAACGTCGGCTCTTTTTTTGAATTTCATCGACTAATTTCAAATTTTTCAAATTTTCCTTTCACTGCGATTTTGAACAGAGTTATCGAAATTTTATAAGGTTGAAATTATATTTATCTTATAGGAAATTTAATGCTGAATCCGAAAATGTATCACAAAATTAAAATGGACGCTTCAGTGTTCCAGAAAACTCGATTTCATGACGTGAGGTCGGAGTTGACCGTGAAAGCACTAAAAAAATCATAACTATTCAATGGACTGAGATAGGAGCCCCACTCTGGCGGCATTCTGCTCCATTTTCGATGTAGTTTTACCCAAAAAAAATTTTCACACTGATCCCCATCCACCCTGTATAAGAAGTAAAAACTCTTTTTCTGTCGTACGCCATACACATATCAACAAACTGTTGAAGGTGGGAGCTCTTAGATGCTTCGAATTCTTCAAAGTCTGGTTTCACTTTGCCCTAATTCTTCAAAGAAACATGACATGTGGGAAGCCAACTATGGGATATATCAGATTTTCGTCCTGACAATCCCAGTAAGCGATCAAGGCGCAATCTCGGCAGGCGGTGTGGACCCATCAACCCTATTTCCACCCACCAACCTAACGCTCTTGCCATCAGTTGTACCTCGGTATGTACAAGCCCAAATTCAGATCTCACAACATAAGCTTTCCGAAAAGGAGCTATATGCGGGCTATCCCCTGATTCGATAGGAGCTGTAACGAGTCCGGTTATTTCAAGGCCATTGTGAAATGTACCGATGACATCACCGACTCGGCGACCGCAACGTAACAACCTTCGACATCAAGCGCAATCTTCCCACCGGCTCCGAACTAAACGACTTCATGATCTGAAATTGGTACACGGGGGCTCCTTACAAGGCAGAAGGCCAAGACAATGGACAAGTCCCCGTCCCAGAGAGCTGCTCCCAACAAAAGAGTACATTTTTGTTTTAAAACTACATTTTCAATTGGAAACCTGAGTAACATTCAACTTCAACATTATGGCCTACTAACTTTTGAAGATCACTTGCTGCGGATGAGAAAAGTTTTGATGTTGGTAATTTTGAATGTCTGAATTCAAATCTGAAACGTTTTTAGCTACCAGGTCTAGTTATTGAGAAATAGCTCATATACCTGTTTTCTAGATACGCTTGAATGTTGAAAATTGCTCATCGAAAATCATAATTTATTATCAACTTTCAATCAATCTTTCTATGTTTTACGGAGTGCAGGTCCGAATTTGAAATCCAATTTTAGCTTTCTTCTCCCATTTTAAGGGGAAACAGCGGTAAAGTTGACGAAGGTATTCATACAAAAAACACAGTTTTATACATTTTTAAATGCAGTTCAAAAAAGAACAATGGCTGATAGAAAAAATCGGACTCAGCACGAAAACCCCTCTAAGAATCTCTCTTTTTCATTGGTAAAAATCTCAAAAAAACGCTGCAAATTCTTTTACTGGGGTTCATTATTCAATTGGCTTGCGTTCATGATTTGAATTTCTACTAAGCTTTGGAGTGTGTGTGTTTCACAGGTGATAGAGCGATTATTGAATTTCAGGAAATATGCATAGAGCACGTAAATCTATTCTCAACCAAAATACCTATTTGGATTGTTCAGTTGACCATATTTGTGTGCCTCCTGAAATTCAATAATCACTCTATCACCTGTGAAGCACGCACACTCCAAAGCTTAGTTGAAATTCAAATCATGAATGCAAGCCAAATGAATAATAAACCCCAGTGAAAGACTTTGCAGCGTTTCATGCGTATCAGAATGCCTCAACCAGTGTATCGGCTACAAAGCCTTTCAAGAGTTCACTCCAGTATCCACATTACTACATCACTACATCACTAGGTAACTGCGATGAAAACATAAACAATAATAAACCAAAACAACGCAAATGTTGGCACCATAAATCGGGCCGTATATCGGGAATGGTTTGAGCTACGAACCTGGGGAAGGGCTCATTCGATTCCTCATGGAAAGTTCTTCAAAAAGAGTCCAAATTTAGGCCGCTTCGACTTTTTTTGAGGTTTTTTAGGGATTTTACAAAACTTCGACAACCCTTAAAGGGCACTTGTAATTAAGTGGGAGTGCTGGCTAAATAATTGGGGCGTTGTCGGACCAATATTGATTTTTCCTGAAAATTTCAGATTTTTGCTCCAGCCGTTCGGGAGAAATCGTGCGTACGGCGTACGGACGGAAAAATCTTTATTGCAGATTCGGATTCTACACCCTTTGAAACGTAAACCATGAAATTTTCAGGGGAGGTTAGAATTTTTTTTTCAAGAGCGATTATAATGGTTTATTATTGAATAATAAACCAAAAGTGTCGCTTGTGGCTGTTCCATCAGATATGTTCGAATTGTTCATTTGGGTCAGGATCAATAAACCAATTGGTTGTTGGTTTAAAATGTTGATTTAAAGAAATAAATGAGAAGACATTAAAAATGTATGTTTAGCATGATATTGATTGATGTATTGATGACAATGAAATTTCGGAGGCTGAATTTTTAATTTGAATAATTTGCTGTACTGAACTCACAAACAAATACCTTTTTTTGAGATTTTGCAAAAAGAGGGCAGTTTTTACAGGATTTTTCATGCTGAATACGATTGGGAATCCAACTTTATCTTTCTGTCGTTGTTTTTTAAAACCCTGCGTTTGAAAATTTATAGAGCTTTTTTCTTTTTATACTTTGCCAACTTCACCGCTATTTTTCCAGGAATGGAAGAAGAAAGCTAAAATCAGGCTTCAATTTCGGATTCCCCATCTCATTAACAATAATAAATTAAACAAAAAATCGTTTTAAGAAAGCTTTTATTTAAATGCCCTAAAAAGAGGGAAATGAATTGTTACTTACAAATTTCAACTGTCTACTTATAGCCTATATACACAATTCATAGAATCACAAAAGCTCGTCCTGAGAATTAGGTTTGTGTAAATTAACTAGTTCCTAGGTACCTATTTAATTGATCAACTTATTCCGATAGGCTCAATTTTTTTATTTCAGTTTAATTAGGTAAATACTTACACATACCTATCTAGTACCTACTTACGCAAACGTCGGACAAGCTTTTACGATCTTATGAATTGTGTATAGGTAGAGGCTGTACGTAGTCAGTTAAAATTTGTAAGTAAAAATTATTTCCCTCTTTTTATGGCTTTTAAATAAGACCTTTCTTTAAAAGGTTTTTTGTTTAATTTATTTATTACTTTTTAGTCATCGCTAGCTAGGTTACAAATTTTAACTGTCTACTTATAGTCTATATTTGTGGTCTCTACAACAAATTTCAGGGGGATTCCGAAAAGAGCTAGTTCTTTTTTAACACGCATTTTTTCAACTTTAACTTCCTCTCAACAAGCCCTTTCATTTGAAACCAATATTCAACAAGCTCTTTCATTAGATACCCATATTGTAGAAACGCATTAAAATCACTATTCCGATATCTTTGATGTTCAGCCATATTGGATTTAGAATGACGCCACATTACTGTACGAGTCACTCTCAACAAGCCCTTTCATTTGATACACATATTGTAAAAATGCATGAAAAATGACTGTTCCGCCATCTTGGATGTTCCGCCATATTGAATTTAGAATGACGTCACACAACTAATCTGTGTAGTGTCATACAATCTAAACGTGCATACAAAATTTCAGCTTAATCGGTTGAGAGTATCTGCTTCAAAATCGGGTCGCAAGATTCCACCCGAACATCCTTGCATACATTGCAAGTTAAATAGAAGCTTTTAATAAAAAGAGTGGTTGAAAGAGATCTACAACGTTTCTGTATTTGACCATTTTGTCCTTTTCGCCCAACCTGGCTGAGGTTTATTGGATTTTCATGTTTGTCATCCACAGAATGAGACCAGCGCAACACACATAGCTGGGGCCAGTTCGAAGCTATCGCTACGTCTTGTTAAGTTTCGGAGCATCAGTTAAACTGCGAGGACCACAAACACAGCTGGTAGCCAACTCCCCCGGGGCTTCGGACAATAAAACCATTTAAATGTAATTAAAGTAAAATAAAAACGTTTTGTTGACATACCCGGAGTATATGACCCGAAGAAGGAAAAAGTTACGAACTCAGAGCAGGTGCCCGTCGGGGAGGGCTCGTAACTTTTTTATGTGCCCGAGACGGTGGACTCGTCGTAACCTTTTTCATGGGATCCATTAAAAAAAAAGGTCGAGCCCGCAGCATCTCTGAATGAGCGGATTTATATAATTTGGTTTATCATTTTCAATAAGAATCCTTTTTAATGGCTTAGAAAACATTTTTTTATGAGCCTCCCCCCTCCCTCACTTTTACTCTTAAACATTGTCAATTTACTTATCGAGGTGCGTAGATTTAAAACTGGAATGACCGTCCGCCAAATGATGCATGGCCCATAAAACGTCACAGAATGGATGTAATAAATCCTTTCGCACGTGGACTCCACGTGGAGTCTAGTTGGTTGATCGCTTCACACCAATATGGGCCAACTACTTTTTAAAAACGCGGTTTTTCCAGAGTTTTATTGACCTAGGCAATTGGGGTGTCATTTTCCAATAATTTTGGACGCCGCACAGTGGAAAATATGACCGATTTAGGTGAACAAAAGTCAAGTCAAAAGTTTGGAATTTCTGAGTGATTTACCTTTTTATCATTAGTTAGTAAGACGCTTAATACAAATATTTCCCGCCATACCGCGTTTACAAACAAATAGTAAAGGAGTGAATCAGTCATGTTTACACAAGTGCCTAATAACCGGCAGTGGGATTATCTTTATTCGATGGCCATTCATTATGTTCAAGGTGCGTGTAGCGCAAAGTTTTGTTGCATTGCTGAGACAGTGGACATTAAATTTCTACATTCGTTATTGAATATACATTGCATTCTACCTGTAGATTTAATTTAGCAATTTGTAAATGTATGCCCCTATTCAATGACGAAAAACTATATCAACCCCCAAGTTACCCTAAGGATTTGTTTGCAGGATTTATTTCATCAATCCTTCTAGTCTTTAAATGTTGCAAATAATTTTTGCGTTTTGGGTGATACGTAATGCTTTTTTAGTCAAATTATAACAAATCAATTTGGTTTTAGACCACTGTCTGCCAGAGTTGTTAGGAAAGTAATTCGAATACCCATTACAAATTCCAATTAGTTTTGAAGACAGGTAATCGCGATTACCATTCCAATTACTGTAACGGTAATCAAAAACGATTCCTTTTTCCGATTACAAGTAATTGTAATAGAAAAAACGATTACCACTATTAATCGAAAAAAACGGTTACCACTATTTGTAATCGGGAAAACGAATAGTTTTTTTGATTACCATTACATTAATCCTTTCCTAACAACTCTGCTTTGAACCTTGCGTCTTAAACGCATCAAACCTGTAAGAATACATCCCCCATGGAATGGACCCGGTCTGGAAAATAGTTATTTTCTTTAAAAGTGTTTTCTCTTTTTTTTTTTTTTTTTTGTAAGGAATTACTTAATTAAACTCGGAATTAACTAAAAGTAATCGGAATGACGATTATCATTACTTGTAATCGTAAAAAGTAATCGTTTTAACGATTACCATTACAGTAATTGGAATGGTAATTGCGATTACTTCTGGAGTAATTTCAACCCCAAAACTTCGGATTTTCAATCTCCTTTTTACTGAAATTTTTACTAGCCAAATATACGTCATTACAATGAAAGTAGTCGGAAAATTATTCATTCCTCAAAGTAATGATTACATCTCAACTCTGCTGTGTGCTCGCCAATCGTGTCAAACAATTAATTAATTAGATTTTTTTTCCTTAATCTGGGAACCTTGAATATGGACAAGTTTCACAATTTAGCCCACCTAAATCGGTCATATTTTCCACTGTGCGCCGAATCGATTGAAGTGGCCCCTGGACCAGTCTGGGTTTTTTTTAATCAGCTGAATTTTGGTTCAGTGTTTTAACACGCTTCATCACATTTTATTTTCATTATTAAACTGCCTGAATGGAGAAAGGTGATTCTGATAAATCCTTACTTCTTCACTATTTTCATCTGATTATACTGACTGTTCGATAAACTTTCTTTCTCGAAATGATGGTTTTTTGAATGATTGATCTATTGTCTATTATTTTCAAGTCATTCTTTTTTTGATGTTTACGTTCACGTTTTCCCGCTTTCCAACACCGATTTGTCTATCAAAAATTGGAATAAAATAAGCATTTATTAAACCAATAGAAAGCTGATGATATGTAGATGTTGCTTCCGAGTCTACTAAAGTAGCGGAAGCATTGTTTTCACTTTCGGAATGTGAACATTTTTTTGTCTCCAAAATCAAAAATTCCACTCGCATTTTGCGTTTTCAGGGATTGTGCGGGTTAGGAGTCCCCTATAGGCTTCATGACCCCCGGATCAATAGTAGCCTCTGCGCATGCGCAAACGTAAATCTTTGTTACGCGCATAACTGCGGGAGTTCTCGACCAATTTCGATGACATTTTCAGGGATTGTGCGGGTTAGGGGTCCCCTATAGGTTTCATGACCCCCGGATCAATGGTAGCCTCTGCGCATGCGCAAACGTGAAATCTTTGTTACGCGCTTAACTCCGGGAGTTCTTGACCAATTTCAGTGAAATTTTCAGGGATTGTGCGGGTTAGGGTATAGATGGTCCCCTATAGGTTTCATGACCCCCGGATCAATAGTAGCCTCTGCGCATGCGCAAACGTGAAATCCTTGCCACAAGCATAACACCGGGAGTTCTTGACCAATTTCGATGACATTTTCAGGGATTGTGCGGGTTAGGGGTCCCCTATAGGTTTCATGACCCCCGGATCAATGGTAGCCTCTGCGCATGCGCAAACGTGAAATCTTTGTTACGCGCTTAACTCCGGGAGTTCTTGACCAATTTCGGTGAAATTTTCAGGGATTGTGCGGGTTAGGGTATAGATGGTCCCCTATGAGTTTCATGACCCCCGGGTCAATGGTAGCCTCTGCGCATGCGCAAACGTGAAATCCTTGCCACAAGCATAACACCGGGAGTTCTTGACTGATTTCGATGACATTTTCAGGGATTGTTCGGACTTATTAGGTATACTTTATAGTTTGTTCAATAGTTGAACATGCCTATCTTTATTTTCTCAAGTTATGCTCCTCCATAACAATAAATTTACCCTAATTCAACATTTACTTCGCCTAATTGAACGAAGTTCTTTAGTCAATAATAATTTTCAATGATCTATACAGTCATGTTATGGATACGAGGAAGCTATGTGCCACACCCACTTGGCAGAGGTTTTTTTTTACTCTAGAGCTCATATATTTTCCAGTAGATGGTAAGTGTTATGAAAATATAATTAACAAAATTTGTCAATTAATAATATTTGATATTATACAAGAATAAATTAAATTTACTTATCGAAAGAAATTATTTTAATTTATAATTAAGTACATTTATTTCTATTTAGTTAGCAGTGATTATCTCATTTTGTCGATCAAGTCGTCATTGATTTCTCTCGTAATAAAAAGTGTCATGTCGTCGTCTCGTCTATCGTCTCTAATACTAATTTCATCGTCATCCCTTCTATCTCATCATAATCATTTTTAAAACGGTTTAGTTTATTTTATTCAAACGACCAAACATACAACAGTAAGGTGGTAAATCAACATTGAAGATTGATTTTTAAAAAAGCGGGAGATTGACCAAAATTTAAGTTTAGGCAAGAAAAAAAGATGTGCGACTTGAGTTAAGAGAAAATTTTATGGAATAAAAGTTGAAGAAAATTTAATGCTCTTTACAACAGTATAGGTTGAAATTAATTTATTCAGTAAATTGAGGGAGCTATGGCCATTTCAGTGAAGTAAGGTGGAAAATACGGGAAAAAACTTTGGAGAACAAAAATTGCTATCAGATCAAAGTTGCTGCAAATTAGTTGCTGAATCAAGCGCTGAAGTTTCGTCGTTCTTATTTCGAACACTACGTACTGATCGACGCGAGTGGTGTACACCAGGTACCTTCGTCATAGCTGGTACCTGAATAGGTTTGTTGTCCAACTGCTGAGAGCGACTACTGTTTGTTGAGAAGACTGGCATTAGTGAGGATGAACCAGCATCTATGAGTGACAGTCGAGTCTGACTGGAGTTCCGCAGCGTGACGTAAGGCGAGGTGTGAAGCAGCGTTTATGGTCACTGACCCGTCGTCAGTGGCGGTCCGCCGAGCTGGTTGGGATCTCCACCGAAGGTTGGTACATCCCATCACATCCCATCACGTCAGATCGCTAGGTACCCACCACCACCTACCTGAACACCTACCTACCTACAACTACGAGCCCGCTATGTCACGCAACCGTCCACCCACTGCATTTTCAACTGCATTCAGCACAATTCTCCCGCAACTATATCCTCATGCAACGCCGAAACAGTCGGCGATCGTGTCAGATTATTTGGAAAATAAGAACCCAGTTTTTATCGTCTCAAGCTAAGAAGTGAATATACAGGGGTGTCCACAAAAGAATATCGGACCCTTAAAATTCTTTATTCAAGGAAGTTTTAAACTTGGGAAAATGAAAAAACTGGAAATGAAAAGTTAAGCTTCACAGTTTATTTTAGTATTCATAGGTGTTTGACATTTCCACCACGGGAAGCATTAATCACATCGACACGATAACTCAGTTCATCCCACACTCTTGATAACATGGCGGGAGTCACAGTTTCCACAACGGATACTATGCGGGCTTTCAGGTCAACCAAATTCTTGGCCAGAAAAGGTACGAAAACCGTGTCTTTTATGTATCCCCATACGAAGAAATCGCAAAGCGTCATATCAGGGGAACGAGGAGGCCATGGGTGAAGGACCAAATGAGGCGTTTGGGTGCAAAAGTGGATAAGTCCATTTTTGGCGAAATCGAGTTGGCAGGGGTTTCTGAAAGTTTTTTGTGAGAGGAATCCGAAAAAACGGTCTTTTTGCATCGCAAGTAGACTTATCCCATAGAAAATTAGGTTTAAAAAACAGGTTTTGTTTCAAAACTGGATAGATCCACCTCATGTTTCGAACCAAAACTAGATAGTTGCAGATTTTCTTCCAAAAGTAGACAAGTCCTTCTTTTTCGTTCCAAACTTGGACAGATCCAAGCCTTTATTCCAAAGATAGTATGAGGATAACACGTTGTGTCTTCGAACCATACGAGTTTCATTATATATTTTTTTAATCGAAAAAAGGAAGTCCCCCTTTCTTTCTCATTCTTCCGAATCGAGCAACACTGATTTTTTGAACTTTGAGCTTGTCACCTGTTGCATTTTCCTAGTTCGTTCAGGCTATAGTGAAGTTTGGTGCATATTTTTTGTTAGAATTCGACGTTATTTGTAAAGTTATTTTACACTCGACAAAAATATGGACATATTTGCCAGCCCCGCGTTGAAAGAGGGAAAGGGAAGGAGGAAGAAAAGTGACCCAGCACAGAAAAAACGGGAGTTGGAAGCCCGTTCAAGGTAAGAGTGATCTGATGGTGTTTGCAATGTTTCTTTGATGTTGTTACCACTCATTTCCAATAAAATCGACGTGATGTGCACGTTCTCCTTTGAACCTAGGCTGATGGGTTCTTTCGCTGAATTTACTGAATTGGAAAGAGTTGTAACACCTTTGAATATGTTTCTGTTAGGTATGGACCCAAGAAACCACCCTGCAAACCATCCTGCAATCATGCCAAAAAGAAGACTCTCCATTGCAGCAGTATTTCAATGCAAGACATAAGAAGATTTCACCAAGCATTTAATGCAAATAAAAACAAGATCGACCAGGACAAATTTCTGCTGATCTACTGTCGTGGATTCAAACCTAAACGTTGCAGAAAGGAACGAGGGGTTGGAGGCAAGAAGAGGTCTTTCGTGATAAGATATTTCATCAAAACTTTAGCTGATGGAGACAAGCAGGTATGCATGAAGTTTCTTCTTGCCGTTCTGGGGCTGAAAAAAGGTAGGGTTCACAACCTCAACAGAAGTCATTGTAAAGAAGGGAAATCTCCGAAGGAGAACAGGGGAGGGGACACCAGATCAGCGAAGTATCTGGACAAGAAAAAATCTGTACAGCAATTCATCAGTCAATTGAAAGCTGTCGAATCCCACTACACCACGGGAAAAAGTGAGAGGCAATATCTGAGAAGCGATCTGAGTGTAAGAAAACTGTGGAAAGCCTACAATGAAAGCGTTGATCCAACGATGGTGGTCAAATACAACTATTTTTGGTTCATTTTCAACTCTGATTTCAATCTTAGCTTCAAATCTCCAACAACGGATGCCTGTTCGGAATGCATGAGGCTAAAAAATGAGTTGGTTGCCACCAAAGATAGCAACCTTAAAAACAGCCTGATGACCAAACATAGAGTTCACAAACTACGTGCCAACTGTTTTTACGACATCCTCCGTATGGAAAATGAAACTGTTTACAAGATTTCCTTCGACTGTCAAAAAAATTTGGTCCTGCCGAAAGTCCCCGATCAGGCAGCGTACTACAGTCGGCAACTGTATCAATATAACATGACTATAGTCGAGGGTCACTCAAAGTCTCAGCAATCATCTGAAAGTGTATTTATTTACACTTGGTCAGAAAACGAGTTCCCCAAGGATTCCAATGCTATGTGTTCCATCGTTCATCATCATCTCCAATGTGCTGATCTAACTGGACGCGAGCGAATCGAACTGTTTGCAAATGGATGCGGAGGACAAAATAAGAACATAATCTTGATTGCCATGCTGACTAAATGGTTGACTGATGAATCACCAAGGAACATAAAATCCCTCACTATTTACTATCCTATTGTAGGGCATTCATTTCTACCATGTGACCGAATATTTGGAAGAATTGAGAAAACCCTTAAGAAAAAGCCAAATATTTACACTCCGGATGAGTATAAGGAAATTTTCGGGGACCATGGTACCGTTCGAAATCTTGGCCCAGACGTGTTTGATTGGAGAAGCGTTGCTTACAATAATTTGAAGTCAACCCAGAGTCTCCATTTCAAATTTTCAGAGTGCAAGCGCCTCATCTTGGAAAGGTCAGTCCGAGGTTACGTTCTTCTCCGAGGGGAGCCATATTACAGGAACGATGTTGGTGCATTCAAAACCTTCTTTAAAAAGCGCAGCAACAGCAGTTGTTAGATTCCAGAGAAAATGAGACCTGGATCAGTTAAAATTAAAGAAGAAAAACTGAATGACGCGGCTAAACTCCTCAATCTTCACTTCGGAAACAATTGGCGAGATCTGGAATATCTGAACTACTTCAAATTGGTACTGGACGGGCCTCAGTGTCCTGATTTACAAGAACCACAAGAGTCAATTATGGACGAACCGTTTAAAGAAGAAGATATTGACGACATGCGCATTTGAAAATTTGAAAATTTTTTACATTTTTGAGCATATTTCATTTATTGTTGAATAATTTGCCTTGCTCAACACCTTTGTAAACTGTTTTCCCTCAAATAACTTTGAAAACTGAATTCTCAAACTACTCTTTGAATTAAAATTTTATTTCTATTGTTGGTAATATTGAATCATTTTCCCCTCAGAGCCCTCTGACACTGTACAGACGTTCAAATTTACTTTTGAAGTTCATAGTAAATTCGAAATTTCACTTTTGGTTGCACTATACGCAACTATCAAGTTTTTTTGTTACCAGCAAACATGGATAAGTCCATTTCTTCTTGCTCCAAAACTGGATAAGTAGAAAATTTTGTTTCGAAAATGGATAAGTCCAAACTAATTATTGCTTAATTGACAATACTCAAACACTTCCAAGCTCGAACACGACTGGATTTCAATTAGGAAGACATCAACTGATGCCAGAACCATCAACTAGCTTAAATTTGGCAGTAAATAGTGCTTTAACCGTTTTCTGCGTTTTTCTCAAAAAGTGATTTAGGACATACCTGCCCGAAGAGACCAATTCAAAGTTGCTCTGTTCTTAAAATTGGGGAGTTTGCATATCTACTTTTGCACCCATCAAAAAATAATGGGCCGTAAACTTCGTGGCTCATAAAATTGTTTGTGATGCAATAGCAGTTATAGTTATACATAACATTATGAATAATGATTACGGAAACTTAACAGTTTTGTCAAAGTTTCGAAGTGAAAAATGGGCGAGAAAATTGAGATTTTAAGAACAAAGTTGCCTTTTGTAAGTTTAGTAGAAATTCAAATCATGAATTTTTGAATAATGAACACCAGTGAAAGGATTTGCAGCGTTTTTTTCAAGAGCGATTACAATGGGAAAATATTTTATTTGAAAATTTTAAATTCCGTAAGACGGAGCAGGCATATCAGAATGCTTCAACCCGTGTATCGGCTAAGAACCCTTTTAGGAGTTCACTTCAGTATCCACATTCACTACATCACTAGGTTACTGCAATCAAAACAAAAACAAAAAACGCTGTTGTTTTTGTTTTGATTGCAGTAACCTAGTGATATAGTGAATGTGGATGCAAATGTTGGCAGCATAAATCGGGCCATACATCGGGAATGGTTTGACCTACGGACCTGGGGAGGGGCTCATTCGATTAATCATGGAATGTTCTTCAAAAAAAGTCCAAATTTAGGCCGCATTGACTTTTTATTGAGGTTTTTAGGGATTTTACAAAACTTTGACAACCCTTAAAGAACACTTTAAATTAAGTGAGAGAGCTGGCCAAAGAATTGGGGCGTTGTCGAACCAACATGGATTTTTCCTGAAAATTTCAGATTTTTTGCTTCACCCGTTTGGGAGAAATAGCGCGTACGGCGGAAGGACGGAAAATTTTTTATTGCAGATTTGGATTCTTCAGCCTCTGAAAAGTAAAAAATGAAATTTTCAGGGGGGTTAGAATTTTTTTCTTTCAAGAGCGATTACAATGGCTTATTTTTTAATAATAAACCAAAATTGGAAAAATTGAAGTCCAATTTTGAGAGTTTGCTTGCCCTCAAAATCACCCTTAGAATGACCCATCTATTTTGACCTGATCTTTTATTGATGCCTACAGACTTCTTGACACCCCGAAGGGGACCATTTACTGCTAACTACCAGCTGTATCTACCACTCATACGCTAGCACGAGTAGGATGAATCATAACTGTTTTTAGCTAATTGCTAAATCAAGTGAGATTGTTATCTTGCGTTGGAGGCAGATCGTTCAGGAAGGAAAGATTTATATTTACGCCAGGTAGCTGGCCCCGCGGACGCACCACAGGAAGAGCTAACTGTAGAAGGGAACGAACCTGCTATTCCGCCTCTTGTCGACCCGATAAACTTGAACATTAATGGCGTAAAGTCGAACGGGTAACTTACTTGAGGGCTTCTTTCTTTTCAGTTTAACGAAATATGCAAGGAAGCACTAAATACGAACACAGGGGAACACCATTTCATGAAAATGGAATGAAATTTTGTCATGGATTGTCATTATTTGTCAACTGATTAAGTCGCCTGCCGACTGCCTGATCCTACAGAGACCTCTCTATGCACTTTTCACTTGGAGTGCCGATCATGGTCTTTTCCTTAACTTATCCAACTTTCTGACTACGCCTTTTATTCACAGCCTGCCCCCAGTGTTCCTTTCCCAATCATAGAGAATTGTTGCATCATATGATTTGGGAGTGATCCTCGAAACCCATCTATCTTACCCTCTCTGACCATATTATGGCTGTGACATTCACGCTATGCGCTTATTGGGTT
>JAVIWC010009684.1:0-14971 GCA_031894815.1 Creontiades dilutus | reverse complement strand
AAATAAACTTTGTTTAATCGCTTTCAAACCTACTCTCTAAGGGGTTTTTCGGGGTGCTGAACACGAATCTGAAGTCCTTTTTTCGATAAAACGCTTCCTTCATGGTTATTTTCGCGTTTTTTCATCAAAATTGCTCAAAAATAAACTCTGTTTAATCGCTTTCAAACCTACTCTCTAAGGGGTTTTTCGGGGTGCTGAACACGAATCTGAAGTCCTTTTTTCGATAAAACGCTTCCTTCATGGTTATTTTCGCGTTTTTTCATCAAAATTGCTCAAAAATAAACTCTGTTTAATCGCTTTCAAACCTACTCTCTAAGGGGTTTTTCGGGGTGCTGAACACGAATCTGAAGTCCTTTTTTCGATAAAACGCTTCCTTCATGGTTATTTTCGCGTTTTTTCATCAAAATTGCTCAAAAATAAACTCTGTTTAATCGCTTTCAAACCTACTCTCTAAGGGGTTTTTCGGGGTGCTGAACACGAATCTGAAGTCCTTTTTCGATAAAACGCTTCCTTCATGGTTATTTTCGCGTTTTTTCATCAAAATTGCTCAAAAATAAACTTTGTTTAATCGCTTCATCAAAATTGCTCAAAAATTCCTTCAAACTTTGTTTAATCGCTTTCAAACCTACTCTGTTTAAGGGGTTTTACTCTCTAAGGGGTGCTGAACACGAATCTGAAGTCCTTTTTTCGATAAAACGCTTCCTTCATGGTTATTTTCGCGTTTTTTCATCAAAATTGCTCAAAAATAAACTCTGTTTAATCGCTTTCAAACCTACTCTCTAAGGGGTTTTTCGGGGTGCTGAACACGAATCTGAAGTCCTTTTTTCGATAAAACGCTTCCTTCATGGTTATTTTCGCGTTTTTTCATCAAAATTGCTCAAAAATAAACTCTGTTTAATCGCTTTCAAACCTACTCTCTAAGGGGTTTTTCGGGGTGCTGAACACGAATCTGAAGTCCTTTTTTCGATAAAACGCTTCCTTCATGGTTATTTTCGCGTTTTTTCATCAAAATTGCTCAAAAATAAACTCTGTTTAATCGCTTTCAAACCTACTCTCTAAGGGGTTTTTCGGGGTGCTGAACACGAATCTGAAGTCCTTTTTTCGATAAAACGCTTCCTTCATGGTTATTTTCGCGTTTTTTCATCAAAATTGCTCAAAAATAAACTCTGTTTAATCGCTTTCAAACCTACTCTCTAAGGGGTTTTTCGGGGTGCTGAACACGAATCTGAAGTCCTTTTTTCGATAAAACGCTTCCTTCATGGTTATTTTCGCGTTTTTTCATCAAAATTGCTCAAAAATAAACTCTGTTTAATCGCTTTCAAACCTACTCTAAGGGGTTTTTCGGGGTGCTGAACACGAATCTGAAGTCCTTTTTCGATAAAACGCTTCCTTCATGGTTATTTTCGCGTTTTTTCATCAAAATTGCTCAAAAATAAACTCTGTTTAATCGCTTTCAAACCTACTCTCTAAGGGGTTTTTCGGGGTGCTGAACACGAATCTGAAGTCCTTTTTTCGATAAAACGCTTCCTTCATGGTTATTTTCGCGTTTTTTCATCAAAATTGCTCAAAAATAAACTCTGTTTAATCGCTTTCAAACCTACTCTAAGGGGTTTTTCGGGGTGCTGAACACGAATCTGAAGTCCTTTTTTCGATAAAACGCTTCCTTCATGGTTATTTTCGCGTTTTTTCATCAAAATTGCTCAAAAATAAACTCTGTTTAATCGCTTTCAAACCTACTCTCTAAGGGGTTTTTCGGGGTGCTGAACACGAATCTGAAGTCCTTTTTTCGATAAAACGCTTCCTTCATGGTTATTTTCGCGTTTTTTCATCAAAATTGCTCAAAAATAAACTCTGTTTAATCGCTTTCAAACCTACTCTCTAAGGGGTTTTTCGGGGTGCTGAACACGAATCTGAAGTCCTTTTTTCGATAAAACGCTTCCTTCATGGTTATTTTCGCGTTTTTTCATCAAAATTGCTCAAAAATAAACTCTGTTTAATCGCTTTCAAACCTACTCTCTAAGGGGTTTTTCGGGGTGCTGAACACGAATCTGAAGTCCTTTTTCGATAAAACGCTTCCTTCATGGTTATTTTCGCGTTTTTTCATCAAAATTGCTCAAAAATAAACTCTGTTTAATCGCTTTCAAACCTACTCTCTAAGGGGTTTTTCGGGGTGCTGAACACGAATCTGAAGTCCTTTTTTCGATAAAACGCTTCCTTCATGGTTATTTTCGCGTTTTTTCATCAAAATTGCTCAAAAATAAACTCTGTTTAATCGCTTTCAAACCTACTCTCTAAGGGGTTTTTCGGGGTGCTGAACACGAATCTGAAGTCCTTTTTTCGATAAAACGCTTCCTTCATGGTTATTTTCGCGTTTTTTCATCAAAATTGCTCAAAAATAAACTCTGTTTAATCGCTTTCAAACCTACTCTCTAAGGGGTTTTTCGGGGTGCTGAACACGAATCTGAAGTCCTTTTTTCGATAAAACGCTTCCTTCATGGTTATTTTCGCGTTTTTTCATCAAAATTGCTCAAAAATAAACTCTGTTTAATCGCTTTCAAACCTACTCTCTAAGGGGTTTTTCGGGGTGCTGAACACGAATCTGAAGTCCTTTTTTCGATAAAACGCTTCCTTCATGGTTATTTTCGCGTTTTTTCATCAAAATTGCTCAAAAATAAACTCTGTTTAATCGCTTTCAAACCTACTCTCTAAGGGGTTTTTCGGGGTGCTGAACACGAATCTGAAGTCCTTTTTTCGATAAAACGCTTCCTTCATGGTTATTTTCGCGTTTTTTCATCAAAATTGCTCAAAAATAAACTCTGTTTAATCGCTTTCAAACCTACTCTAAGGGGTTTTTCGGGGTGCTGAACACGAATCTGAAGTCCTTTTTCGATAAAACGCTTCCTTCATGGTTATTTTCGCGTTTTTTCATCAAAATTGCTCAAAAATTAACTCTGTTTAATCGCTTTCAAACCTACTCTCTAAGGGGTTTTTCGGGGTGCTGAACACGAATCTGAAGTCCTTTTTCGATAAAACGCTTCCTTCATGGTTATTTTCGCGTTTTTTCATCAAAATTGCTCAAAAATTAACTCTGTTTAATCGCTTTCAAACCTACTCTCTAAGGGGTTTTTCGGGGTGCTGAACACGAATCTGAAGTCCTTTTTTCGATAAAACGCTTCCTTCATGGTTATTTTCGCGTTTTTTCATCAAAATTGCTCAAAAATTAACTCTGTTTAATCGCTTTCAAACCTACTCTCTAAGGGGTTTTTCGGGGTGTTGAACACGAATCTGAAGTCCTTTTTCGATAAAACGCTTCCTTCATGGTTATTTTCGCGTTTTTTCATCAAAATTGCTCAAAAATAAACTCTGTTTAATCGCTTTCAAACCTACTCTCTAAGGGGTTTTTCGGGGTGCTGAACACGAATCTGAAGTCCTTTTTTCGATAAAACGCTTCCTTCATGGTTATTTTCGCGTTTTTTCATCAAAATTGCTCAAAAATAAACTCTGTTTAATCGCTTTCAAACCTACTCTCTAAGGGGTTTTTCGGGGTGCTGAACACGAATCTGAAGTCCTTTTTCGATAAAACGCTTCCTTCATGGTTATTTTCGCGTTTTTTCATCAAAATTGCTCAAAAATAAACTCTGTTTAATCGCTTTCAAACCTACTCTCTAAGGGGTTTTTCGGGGTGCTGAACACGAATCTGAAGTCCTTTTTTCGATAAAACGCTTCCTTCATGGTTATTTTCGCGTTTTTTCATCAAAATTGCTCAAAAATAAACTCTGTTTAATCGCTTTCAAACCTACTCTCTAAGGGGTTTTTCGGGGTGCTGAACACGAATCTGAAGTCCTTTTTTCGATAAAACGCTTCCTTCATGGTTATTTTCGCGTTTTTTCATCAAAATTGCTCAAAAATAAACTCTGTTTAATCGCTTTCAAACCTACTCTCTAAGGGGTTTTTCGGGGTGCTGAACACGAATCTGAAGTCCTTTTTCGATAAAACGCTTCCTTCATGGTTATTTTCGCGTTTTTTCATCAAAATTGCTCAAAAATAAACTCTGTTTAATCGCTTTCAAACCTACTCTCTAAGGGGTTTTTCGGGGTGCTGAACACGAATCTGAAGTCCTTTTTCGATAAAACGCTTCCTTCATGGTTATTTTCGCGTTTTTTCATCAAAATTGCTCAAAAATAAACTCTGTTTAATCGCTTTCAAACCTACTCTCTAAGGGGTTTTTCGGGGTGCTGAACACGAATCTGAAGTCCTTTTTTCGATAAAACGCTTCCTTCATGGTTATTTTCGCGTTTTTTCATCAAAATTGCTCAAAAATAAACTCTGTTTAATCGCTTTCAAACCTACTCTCTAAGGGGTTTTTCGGGGTGCTGAACACGAATCTGAAGTCCTTTTTTCGATAAAACGCTTCCTTCATGGTTATTTTCGCGTTTTTTCATCAAAATTGCTCAAAAATAAACTCTGTTTAATCGCTTTCAAACCTACTCTCTAAGGGGTTTTTCGGGGTGCTGAACACGAATCTGAAGTCCTTTTTTCGATAAAACGCTTCCTTCATGGTTATTTTCGCGTTTTTTCATCAAAATTGCTCAAAAATAAACTCTGTTTAATCGCTTTCAAACCTACTCTCTAAGGGGTTTTTCGGGGTGCTGAACACGAATCTGAAGTCCTTTTTTCGATAAAACGCTTCCTTCATGGTTATTTTCGCGTTTTTTCATCAAAATTGCTCAAAAATAAACTCTGTTTAATCGCTTTCAAACCTACTCTCTAAGGGGTTTTTCGGGGTGCTGAACACGAATCTGAAGTCCTTTTTCGATAAAACGCTTCCTTCATGGTTATTTTCGCGTTTTTTCATCAAAATTGCTCAAAAATAAACTCTGTTTAATCGCTTTCAAACCTACTCTCTAAGGGGTTTTTCGGGGTGCTGAACACGAATCTGAAGTCCTTTTTCGATAAAACGCTCTGTTTAATCCATTTCAAACCTACTCTCTAAGGGGTGCTGAACACGAATCTGAAGTCCGTTTTTCGATAAAACGCTTCCTTCATGGTTATTTTCGCGTTTTTTCATCAAAATTGCTCAAAAATTAACTCTGTTTAATCGCTTTCAAACCTACTCTCTAAGGGGTTTTTCGGGGTGCTGAACACGAATCTGAAGTCCGTTTTTCGATAAAACGCTTCCTTCATGGTTATTTTCGCGTTTTTTCATCAAAATTGCTCAAAAATTAACTCTGTTTAATCGCTTTCAAACCTACTCTCTAAGGGGTTTTTCGGGGTGCTGAACACGAATTTGAAGTCCGTTTTTCGATAAAACGCTTCCTTCATGGTTATTTTCGCGTTTTTTCATCAAAATTGCTCAAAAATAAACTCTGTTTAATCGCTTTCAAACCTACTCTCTAAGGGGTTTTTCGGGGTGCTGAACACGAATCTGAAGTCCGTTTTTCGATAAAACGCTTCCTTCATGGTTATTTTCGCGTTTTTTCATCAAAATTGCTCAAAAATTAACTCTGTTTAATCGCTTTCAAACCTACTCTCTAAGGGGTTTTTCGGGGTGCTGAACACGAATCTGAAGTCCGTTTTTCGATAAAACGCTTCCTTCATGGTTATTTTCGCGTTTTTTCATCAAAATTGCTCAAAAATAAACTCTGTTTAATCGCTTTCAAACCTACTCTCTAAGGGGTTTTTCGGGGTGCTGAACACGAATCTGAAGTCCGTTTTTCGATAAAACGCTTCCTTCATGGTTATTTTCGCGTTTTTTCATCAAAATTGCTCAAAAATTAACTCTGTTTAATCGCTTTCAAACCTACTCTCTAAGGGGTTTTTCGGGGTGCTGAACACGAATCTGAAGTCCGTTTTTCGATAAAACGCTTCCTTCATGGTTATTTTCGCGTTTTTTCATCAAAATTGCTCAAAAATTAACTCTGTTTAATCGCTTTCAAACCTACTCTCTAAGGGGTTTTTCGGGGTGCTGAACACGAATCTGAAGTCCGTTTTTCGATAAAACGCTTCCTTCATGGTTATTTTCGCGTTTTTTCATCAAAATTGCTCAAAAATTAACTCTGTTTAATCGCTTTCAAACCTACTCTAAGGGGTTTTTCGGGGTGCTGAACACGAATCTGAAGTCCGTTTTTCGATAAAACGCTTCCTTCATGGTTATTTTCGCGTTTTTTCATCAAAATTGCTCAAAAATTAACTCTGTTTAATCGCTTTCAAACCTACTCTCTAAGGGGTTTTTCGGGGTGCTGAACACGAATCTGAAGTCCGTTTTTCGATAAAACGCTTCCTTCATGGTTATTTTCGCGTTTTTTCATCAAAATTGCTCAAAAATTAACTCTGTTTAATCGCTTTCAAACCTACTCTCTAAGGGGTTTTTCGGGGTGCTGAACACGAATCTGAAGTCCGTTTTTCGATAAAACGCTTCCTTCATGGTTATTTTCGCGTTTTTTCATCAAAATTGCTCAAAAATTAAACTCTGTTTAATCGCTTTCAAACCTACTCTCTAAGGGGTTTTTCGGGGTGCTGAACACGAATCTGAAGTCCGTTTTTCGATAAAACGCTTCCTTCATGGTTATTTTCGCGTTTTTTCATCAAAATTGCTCAAAAATTAACTCTGTTTAATCGCTTTCAAACCTACTCTCTAAGGGGTTTTTCGGGGTGCTGAACACGAATCTGAAGTCCGTTTTTCGATAAAACGCTTCCTTCATGGTTATTTTCGCGTTTTTTCATCAAAATTGCTCAAAAATTAACTCTGTTTAATCGCTTTCAAACCTACTCTCTAAGGGGTTTTTCGGGGTGCTGAACACGAATCTGAAGTCCGTTTTTCGATAAAACGCTTCCTTCATGGTTATTTTCGCGTTTTTCATCAAAATTGCTCAAAAATTAAACTCTGTTTAATCGCTTTCAAACCTACTCTCTAAGGGGTTTTTCGGGGTGCTGAACACGAATCTGAAGTCCGTTTTTCGATAAAACGCTTCCTTCATGGTTATTTTCGCGTTTTTTCATCAAAATTGCTCAAAAATTAACTCTGTTTAATCGCTTTCAAACCTACTCTCTAAGGGGTTTTTCGGGGTGCTGAACACGAATCTGAAGTCCGTTTTTCGATAAAACGCTTCCTTCATGGTTATTTTCGCGTTTTTTCATCAAAATTGCTCAAAAATTAACTCTGTTTAATCGCTTTCAAACCTACTCTCTAAGGGGTTTTTCGGGGTGCTGAACACGAATCTGAAGTCCGTTTTTCGATAAAACGCTTCCTTCATGGTTATTTTCGCGTTTTTTCATCAAAATTGCTCAAAAATTAACTCTGTTTAATCGCTTTCAAACCTACTCTCTAAGGGGTTTTTCGGGGTGCTGAACACGAATCTGAAGTCCTTTTTCGATAAAACGCTTCCTTCATGGTTATTTTCGCGTTTTTTCATCAAAATTGCTCAAAAATTAACTCTGTTTAATCGCTTTCAAACCTACTCTCTAAGGGGTTTTTCGGGGTGCTGAACACGAATCTGAAGTCCGTTTTTCGATAAAACGCTTCCTTCATGGTTATTTTCGCGTTTTTTCATCAAAATTGCTCAAAAATTAACTCTGTTTAATCGCTTTCAAACCTACTCTCTAAGGGGTTTTTCGGGGTGCTGAACACGAATCTGAAGTCCTTTTTTCGATAAAACGCTTCCTTCATGGTTATTTTCGCGTTTTTTCATCAAAATTGCTCAAAAATTAACTCTGTTTAATCGCTTTCAAACCTACTCTCTAAGGGGTTTTTCGGGGTGCTGAACACGAATCTGAAGTCCGTTTTTCGATAAAACGCTTCCTTCATGGTTATTTTCGCGTTTTTTCATCAAAATTGCTCAAAAATTAACTCTGTTTAATCGCTTTCAAACTACTCTCTAAGGGGTTTTTCGGGGTGCTGAACACGAATCTGAAGTCCGTTTTTCGATAAAACGCTTCCTTCATGGTTATTTTCGCGTTTTTTCATCAAAATTGCTCAAAAATTAACTCTGTTTAATCGCTTTCAAACCTACTCTCTAAGGGGTTTTTCGGGGTGCTGAACACGAATCTGAAGTCCTTTTTCGATAAAACGCTTCCTTCATGGTTATTTTCGCGTTTTTTCATCAAAATTGCTCAAAAATTAACTCTGTTTAATCGCTTTCAAACCTACTCTCTAAGGGGTTTTTCGGGGTGCTGAACACGAATCTGAAGTCCGTTTTTCGATAAAACGCTTCCTTCATGGTTATTTTCGCGTTTTTTCATCAAAATTGCTCAAAAATTAACTCTGTTTAATCGCTTTCAAACCTACTCTCTAAGGGGTTTTTCGGGGTGCTGAACACGAATCTGAAGTCCGTTTTTCGATAAAACGCTTCCTTCATGGTTATTTTCGCGTTTTTTCATCAAAATTGCTCAAAAATTAACTCTGTTTAATCGCTTTCAAACCTACTCTCTAAGGGGTTTTTCGGGGTGCTGAACACGAATCTGAAGTCCGTTTTTCGATAAAACGCTTCCTTCATGGTTATTTTCGCGTTTTTTCATCAAAATTGCTCAAAAATAAACTCTGTTTAATCGCTTTCAAACCTACTCTCTAAGGGGTTTTTCGGGGTGCTGAACACGAATCTGAAGTCCGTTTTTCGATAAAACGCTTCCTTCATGGTTATTTTCGCGTTTTTTCATCAAAATTGCTCAAAAATTAACTCTGTTTAATCGCTTTCAAACCTACTCTCTAAGGGGTTTTTCGGGGTGCTGAACACGAATCTGAAGTCCGTTTTTTCGATAAAACGCTTCCTTCATGGTTATTTTCGCGTTTTTTCATCAAAATTGCTCAAAAATTAACTCTGTTTAATCGCTTTCAAACCTACTCTCTAAGGGGTTTTTCGGGGTGCTGAACACGAATCTGAAGTCCGTTTTTCGATAAAACGCTTCCTTCATGGTTATTTTCGCGTTTTTTCATCAAAATTGCTCAAAAATTAACTCTGTTTAATCGCTTTCAAACCTACTCTCTAAGGGGTTTTTCGGGGTGCTGAACACGAATCTGAAGTCCTTTTTCGATAAAACGCTTCCTTCATGGTTATTTTCGCGTTTTTTCATCAAAATTGCTCAAAAATAAACTCTGTTTAATCGCTTTCAAACCTACTCTCTAAGGGGTTTTTCGGGGTGCTGAACACGAATCTGAAGTCCTTTTTTCGATAAAACGCTTCCTTCATGGTTATTTTCGCGTTTTTTCATCAAAATTGCTCAAAAATAAACTCTGTTTAATCGCTTTCAAACCTACTCTCTAAGGGGTTTTTCGGGGTGCTGAACACGAATCTGAAGTCCGTTTTTCGATAAAACGCTTCCTTCATGGTTATTTTCGCGTTTTTTCATCAAAATTGCTCAAAAATAAACTCTGTTTAATCGCTTTCAAACCTACTCTCTAAGGGGTTTTTCGGGGTGCTGAACACGAATCTGAAGTCCTTTTTTCGATAAAACGCTTCCTTCATGGTTATTTTCGCGTTTTTTCATCAAAATTGCTCAAAAATAAACTCTGTTTAATCGCTTTCAAACCTACTCTCTAAGGGGTTTTTCGGGGTGCTGAACACGAATCTGAAGTCCTTTTTTCGATAAAACGCTTCCTTCATGGTTATTTTCGCGTTTTTTCATCAAAATTGCTCAAAAATTAACTCTGTTTAATCGCTTTCAAACCTACTCTCTAAGGGGTTTTTCGGGGTGCTGAACACGAATCTGAAGTCCTTTTTTCGATAATATTTTCGCGTTTTTTCATCAAAATTGCTCAAAAATTAACTCTGTTTAATCGCTTTCAAACCTACTCTCTAAGGGGTTTTCGGGGTGCTGAACACGAATCTGAAGTCCTTTTTTCGATAAAACGCTTCCTTCATGGTTATTTTCGCGTTTTTTCATCAAAATTGCTCAAAAATAAACTCTGTTTAATCGCTTTCAAACCTACTCTCTAAGGGGTTTTTCGGGGTGCTGAACACGAATCTGAAGTCCTTTTTTCGATAAAACGCTTCCTTCATGGTTATTTTCGCGTTTTTTCATCAAAATTGCTCAAAAATAAACTCTGTTTAATCGCTTTCAAACCTACTCTCTAAGGGGTTTTTCGGGGTGCTGAACACGAATCTGAAGTCCTTTTTTCGATAAAACGCTTCCTTCATGGTTATTTTCGCGTTTTTTCATCAAAATTGCTCAAAAATAAACTCTGTTTAATCGCTTTCAAACCTACTCTCTAAGGGGTTTTTCGGGGTGCTGAACACGAATCTGAAGTCCTTTTTTCGATAAAACGCTTCCTTCATGGTTATTTTCGCGTTTTTTCATCAAAATTGCTCAAAAATAAACTCTGTTTAATCGCTTTCAAACCTACTCTCTAAGGGGTTTTTCGGGGTGCTGAACACGAATCTGAAGTCCTTTTTTCGATAAAACGCTTCCTTCATGGTTATTTTCGCGTTTTTTCATCAAAATTGCTCAAAAATAAACTCTGTTTAATCGCTTTCAAACCTACTCTCTAAGGGGTTTTTCGGGGTGCTGAACACGAATCTGAAGTCCTTTTTCGATAAAACGCTTCCTTCATGGTTATTTTCGCGTTTTTTCATCAAAATTGCTCAAAAATAAACTCTGTTTAATCGCTTTCAAACCTACTCTCTAAGGGGTTTTTCGGGGTGCTGAACACGAATCTGAAGTCCTTTTTTCGATAAAACGCTTCCTTCATGGTTATTTTCGCGTTTTTTCATCAAAATTGCTCAAAAATAAACTCTGTTTAATCGCTTTCAAACCTACTCTCTAAGGGGTTTTTCGGGGTGCTGAACACGAATCTGAAGTCCTTTTTTCGATAAAACGCTTCCTTCATGGTTATTTTCGCGTTTTTTCATCAAAATTGCTCAAAAATAAACTCTGTTTAATCGCTTTCAAACCTACTCTCTAAGGGGTTTTTCGGGGTGCTGAACACGAATCTGAAGTCCTTTTTTCGATAAAACGCTTCCTTCATGGTTATTTTCGCGTTTTTTCATCAAAATTGCTCAAAAATAAACTCTGTTTAATCGCTTTCAAACCTACTCTCTAAGGGGTTTTTCGGGGTGCTGAACACGAATCTGAAGTCCTTTTTTCGATAAAACGCTTCCTTCATGGTTATTTTCGCGTTTTTTCATCAAAATTGCTCAAAAATAAACTCTGTTTAATCGCTTTCAAACCTACTCTCTAAGGGGTTTTTCGGGGTGCTGAACACGAATCTGAAGTCCTTTTTCGATAAAACGCTTCCTTCATGGTTATTTTCGCGTTTTTTCATCAAAATTGCTCAAAAATAAACTCTGTTTAATCGCTTTCAAACCTACTCTCTAAGGGGTTTTTCGGGGTGCTGAACACGAATCTGAAGTCCTTTTTTCGATAAAACGCTTCCTTCATGGTTATTTTCGCGTTTTTTCATCAAAATTGCTCAAAAATAAACTCTGTTTAATCGCTTTCAAACCTACTCTCTAAGGGGTTTTTCGGGGTGCTGAACACGAATCTGAAGTCCGTTTTTCGATAAAACGCTTCCTTCATGGTTATTTTCGCGTTTTTTCATCAAAATTGCTCAAAAATAAACTCTGTTTAATCGCTTTCAAACCTACTCTCTAAGGGGTTTTTCGGGGTGCTGAACACGAATCTGAAGTCCTTTTTTCGATAAAACGCTTCCTTCATGGTTATTTTCGCGTTTTTTCATCAAAATTGCTCAAAAATAAACTCTGTTTAATCGCTTTCAAACCTACTCTCTAAGGGGTTTTTCGGGGTGCTGAACACGAATCTGAAGTCCTTTTTTCGATAAAACGCTTCCTTCATGGTTATTTTCGCGTTTTTTCATCAAAATTGCTCAAAAATAAACTCTGTTTAATCGCTTTCAAACCTACTCTCTAAGGGGTTTTCGGGGTGCTGAACACGAATCTGAAGTCCTTTTTTCGATAAAACGCTTCCTTCATGGTTATTTTCGCGTTTTTTCATCAAAATTGCTCAAAAATAAACTCTGTTTAATCGCTTTCAAACCTACTCTCTAAGGGGTTTTTCGGGGTGCTGAACACGAATCTGAAGTCCGTTTTTTCGATAAAACGCTTCCTTCATGGTTATTTTCGCGTTTTTTCATCAAAATTGCTCAAAAATAAACTCTGTTTAATCGCTTTCAAACCTACTCTCTAAGGGGTTTTTCGGGGTGCTGAACACGAATCTGAAGTCCTTTTTTCGATAAAACGCTTCCTTCATGGTTATTTTCGCGTTTTTTCATCAAAATCAATCAAAAATAAACTCTGTTTAATCGCTTTCAAACCTACTCTCTAAGGGGTTTTTCGGGGTGCTGAACACGAATCTGAAGTCCTTTTTTCGATAAAACGCTTCCTTCATGGTTATTTTCGCGTTTTTTCATCAAAATTGCTCAAAAATAAACTCTGTTTAATCGCTTTCAAACCTACTCTCTAAGGGGTTTTTCGGGGTGCTGAACACGAATCTGAAGTCCTTTTTTCGATAAAACGCTTCCTTCATGGTTATTTTCGCGTTTTTTCATCAAAATTGCTCAAAAATAAACTCTGTTTAATCGCTTTCAAACCTACTCTCTAAGGGGTTTTTCGGGGTGCTGAACACGAATCTGAAGTCCTTTTTCGATAAAACGCTTCCTTCATGGTTATTTTCGCGTTTTTTCATCAAAATTGCTCAAAAATAAACTCTGTTTAATCGCTTTCAAACCTACTCTCTAAGGGGTTTTTCGGGGTGCTGAACACGAATCTGAAGTCCTTTTTTCGATAAAACGCTTCCTTCATGGTTATTTTCGCGTTTTTTCATCAAAATTGCTCAAAAATAAACTCTGTTTAATCGCTTTCAAACCTACTCTCTAAGGGGTTTTTCGGGGTGCTGAACACGAATCTGAAGTCCGTTTTTCGATAAAACGCTTCCTTCATGGTTATTTTCGCGTTTTTTCATCAAAATTGCTCAAAAATTAACTCTGTTTAATCGCTTTCAAACCTACTCTCTAAGGGGTTTTTCGGGGTGCTGAACACGAATCTGAAGTCCGTTTTTCGATAAAACGCTTCCTTCATGGTTATTTTCGCGTTTTTTCATCAAAATTGCTCAAAAATAAACTCTGTTTAATCGCTTTCAAACCTACTCTCTAAGGGGTTTTTCGGGGTGCTGAACACGAATCTGAAGTCCGTTTTTCGATAAAACGCTTCCTTCATGGTTATTTTCGCGTTTTTTCATCAAAATTGCTCAAAAATAAACTCTGTTTAATCGCTTTCAAACCTACTCTCTAAGGGGTTTTTCGGGGTGCTGAACACGAATCTGAAGTCCGTTTTTCGATAAAACGCTTCCTTCATGGTTATTTTCGCGTTTTTTCATCAAAATTGCTCAAAAATAAACTCTGTTTAATCGCTTTCAAACCTACTCTCTAAGGGGTTTTTCGGGGTGCTGAACACGAATCTGAAGTCCTTTTTTCGATAAAACGCTTCCTTCATGGTTATTTTCGCGTTTTTTCATCAAAATTGCTCAAAAATAAACTCTGTTTAATCGCTTTCAAACCTACTCTCTAAGGGGTTTTTCGGGGTGCTGAACACGAATTTGAAGTCCGTTTTTCGATAAAACGCTTCCTTCATGGTTATTTTCGCGATTTTTCATCAAAATTGCTCAAAAATAAACTCTGTTTAATCCATTTCAAACCTACTCTCTAAGGGGTTTTCGGGGTGCTGAACATGAATTTGAAGTCCGTTTTTCGATAAAACGTCAAAAATTAACTCTGTTTAATCGCTTTCAAACCTACTCTCTAAGGGGTTTTTCGGGGTGCTGAACACGAATCTGAAGTCCGTTTTTCGATAAAACGCTTCCTTCATGGTTATTTTCGCGTTTTTTCATCAAAATTGCTCAAAAATTAACTCTGTTTAATCGCTTTCAAACCTACTCTCTAAGGGGTTTTTCGGGGTGCTGAACACGAATCTGAAGTCCGTTTTTCGATAAAACGCTTCCTTCATGGTTATTTTCGCGTTTTTTCATCAAAATTGCTCAAAAATTAACTCTGTTTAATCGCTTTCAAACCTACTCTCTAAGGGGTTTTTCGGGGTGCTGAACACGAATCTGAAGTCCGTTTTTCGATAAAACGCTTCCTTCATGGTTATTTTCGCGTTTTTTCATCAAAATTGCTCAAAAATTAACTCTGTTTAATCGCTTTCAAACCTACTCTCTAAGGGGTTTTTCGGGGTGCTGAACACGAATCTGAAGTCCGTTTTTCGATAAAACGCTTCCTTCATGGTTATTTTCGCGTTTTTTCATCAAAATTGCTCAAAAATTAACTCTGTTTAATCGCTTTCAAACCTACTCTCTAAGGGGTTTTTCGGGGTGCTGAACACGAATCTGAAGTCCGTTTTTCGATAAAACGCTTCCTTCATGGTTATTTTCGCGTTTTTTCATCAAAATTGCTCAAAAATTAACTCTGTTTAATCGCTTTCAAACCTACTCTCTAAGGGGTTTTTCGGGGTGCTGAACACGAATCTGAAGTCCGTTTTTCGATAAAACGCTTCCTTCATGGTTATTTTCGCGTTTTTTCATCAAAATTGCTCAAAAATTAACTCTGTTTAATCGCTTTCAAACCTACTCTCTAAGGGGTTTTTCGGGGTGCTGAACACGAATCTGAAGTCCGTTTTTCGATAAAACGCTTCCTTCATGGTTATTTTCGCGTTTTTTCATCAAAATTGCTCAAAAATTAACTCTGTTTAATCGCTTTCAAACCTACTCTCTAAGGGGTTTTTCGGGGTGCTGAACACGAATCTGAAGTCCGTTTTTCGATAAAACGCTTCCTTCATGGTTATTTTCGCGTTTTTTCATCAAAATTGCTCAAAAATTAACTCTGTTTAATCGCTTTCAAACCTACTCTCTAAGGGGTTTTTCGGGGTGCTGAACACGAATCTGAAGTCCGTTTTTCGATAAAACGCTTCCTTCATGGTTATTTTCGCGTTTTTTCATCAAAATTGCTCAAAAATTAACTCTGTTTAATCGC
>JAVIWC010009683.1:0-14680 GCA_031894815.1 Creontiades dilutus | reverse complement strand
AGCAATTTTGATGAAAAACCCAAAAAATAACCATGAAGGAAGCGTTTTTATCGATAAAAGGACTTCAGATTCGTGTTCAGCACCCCGAAAAACCCCTTAGAGAGTAGGTTTGAAAGCGATTAAACAGAGTTTATTTTTGAGCAATTTTGATGAAAAAAAGCGAAAATAACCATGAAGGAAGCGTTTTATCGATAAAAGGACTTCAGATTCGTGTTCAGCACCCCGAAAAACCCCTTAGAGAGTAGGTTTGAAAGCGATTAAACAGAGTTTATTTTTGAGCAATTTTGATGAAAAAACGCGAAAATAACCATGAAGGAAGCGTTTTATCGATAAAAGGACTTCAGATTCGTGTTCAGCACCCCGAAAAACCCCTTAGAGAGTAGGTTTGAAAGCGATTAAACAGAGTTAATTCTTGAGCAATTTTGATGAAAAAACGCGAAAATAACCATGAAGGAAGCGTTTTATCGAAAAAAGGACTTCAGATTCGTGTTCAGCACCCCGAAAGACCCCCTAGAGAGTAGGTTTGAAAGCGATTAAACAGAGTTTATTTTTGAGCAATTTTGATGAAAAACGCGAAAATAACCATGAAGGAAGCGTTTTATCGAAAAACGGACTTCAGATTCGTGTTCAGCACCCCGAAAAACCCCTTAGAGAGTAGGTTTGAAAGCGATTAAACAGAGTTTATTTTTGAGCAATTTTGATGAAAAAACGCGAAAATAACCATGAAGGAAGCGTTTTATCGAAAAAAGGACTTCAGATTCGTGTTCAGCACCCCGAAAAACCCCTTAGAGAGTAGGTTTGAAAGCGATTAAACAGAGTTTATTTTTGAGCAATTTTGATGAAAAAACGCGAAAATAACCATGAAGGAAGCGTTTTATCGAAAAAAGGACTTCAGATTCGTGTTCAGCACCCCGAAAAACCCCTTAGAGAGTAGGTTTGAAAGCGATTAAACAGAGTTAATTTTTGAGCAATTTTGATGAAAAAACGCGAAAATAACCATGAAGGAAGCGTTTTATCGAAAAAAGGACTTCAGATTCGTGTTCAGCACCCCGAAAAACCCCTTAGAGAGTAGGTTTGAAAGCGATTAAACAGAGTTAATTTTTGAGCAATTTTGATGAAAAAACGCGAAAATAACCATGAAGGAAGCGTTTTATCGAAAAACGGACTTCAGATTCGTGTTCAGCACCCCGAAAAACCCCTTAGAGAGTAGGTTTGAAAGCGATTAAACAGAGTTAATTTTTGAGCAATTTTGATGAAAAAACGCGAAAATAACCATGAAGGAAGCGTTTTATCGAAAAAAGGACTTCAGATTCGTGTTCAGCACCCCGAAAAACCCCTTAGAGAGTAGGTTTGAAAGCGATTAAACAGAGTTAATTTTTGAGCAATTTTGATGAAAAAACGCGAAAATAACCATGAAGGAAGCGTTTTATCGAAAAACGGACTTCAGATTCGTGTTCAGCACCCCGAAAAACCCCTTAGAGAGTAGGTTTGAAAGCGATTAAACAGAGTTAATTTTTGAGCAATTTTGATGAAAAAACGCGAAAATAACCATGAAGGAAGCGTTTTATCAAAAAACGGACTTCAGATTCGTGTTCAGCACCCCGAAAAACCCCTTAGAGAGTAGGTTTGAAAGCGATTAAACAGAGTTAATTTTTGAGCAGTTTTGATGAAAAAACGCGAAAATAACCATGAAGGAAGCGTTTTATCGAAAAACGGACTTCAGATTCGTGTTCAGCACCCCGAAAAACCCCTTAGAGAGTAGGTTTGAAAGCGATTAAACAGAGTTAATTTTTGAGCAATTTTGATGAAAAAACGCGAAAATAACCATGAAGGAAGCGTTTTATCGAAAAACGGACTTCAGATTCGTGTTCAGCACCCCGAAAAACCCCTTAGAGAGTAGGTTTGAAAGCGATTAAACAGAGTTAATTTTTGAGCAATTTTGATGAAAAAACGCGAAAATAACCATGAAGGAAGCGTTTTATCGAAAAACGGACTTCAGATTCGTGTTCAGCACCCCGAAAAACCCCTTAGAGAGTAGGTTTGAAAGCGATTAAACAGAGTTAATTTTTGAGCAATTTTGATGAAAAAACGCGAAAATAACCATGAAGGAAGCGTTTTATCGAAAAAAGGACTTCAGATTCGTGTTCAGCACCCCGAAAAACCCCTTAGAGAGTAGGTTTGAAAGCGATTAAACAGAGTTAATTTTTGAGCAATTTTGATGAAAAAACGCGAAAATAACCATGAAGGAAGCGTTTTATCGAAAAACGGACTTCAGATTCGTGTTCAGCACCCCGAAAAACCCCTTAGAGAGTAGGTTTGAAAGCGATTAAACAGAGTTAATTTTTGAGCAATTTTGATGAAAAAACGCGAAAATAACCATGAAGGAAGCGTTTTATCGAAAAACGGACTTCAGATTCGTGTTCAGCACCCCGAAAAACCCCTTAGAGAGTAGGTTTGAAAGCGATTAAACAGAGTTAATTTTTGAGCAATTTTGATGAAAAACGCGAAAATAACCATGAAGGAAGCGTTTTATCGAAAAACGGACTTCAGATTCGTGTTCAGCACCCCGAAAAACCCCTTAGAGAGTAGGTTTGAAAGCGATTAAACAGAGTTAATTTTTGAGCAATTTTGATGAAAAAACGCGAAAATAACCATGAAGGAAGCGTTTTATCGAAAAACGGACTTCAGATTCGTGTTCAGCACCCCGAAAAACCCCTTAGAGAGTAGGTTTGAAAAGCGATTAAACAGAGTTAATTTTTGAGCAATTTTGATGAAAAAATCGCGAAAATAACCATGAAGGAAGCGTTTTATCGAAAAACGGACTTCAGATTCGTGTTCAGCACCCCGAAAAACCCCTTAGAGAGTAGGTTTGAAAGCGATTAAACAGAGTTAATTTTTGAGCAATTTTGATGAAAAAACGCGAAAATAACCATGAAGGAAGCGTTTTATCGAAAAACGGACTTCAGATTCGTGTTCAGCACCCCGAAAACCCCTTAGAGAGTAGGTTTGAAAGCGATTAAACAGAGTTAATTTTTGAGCAGTTTTGATGAAAAAAAACGCGAAAATAACCATGAAGGAAGCGTTTTATCGAAAAACGGACTTCAGATTCGTGTTCAGCACCCCGAAAACCCCTTAGAGAGTAGGTTTGAAAGCGATTAAACAGAGTTAATTTTTGAGCAATTTTGATGAAAAATCGCGAAAATAACCATGAAGGAAGCGTTTTATCGAAAAACGGACTTCAGATTCGTGTTCAGCACCCCGAAAAACCCCTTAGAGAGTAGGTTTGAAAGCGATTAAACAGAGTTAATTTTTGAGCAATTTTGATGAAAAAACGCGAAAATAACCATGAAGGAAGCGTTTTATCGAAAAACGGACTTCAGATTCGTGTTCAGCACCCCGAAAAACCCCTTAGAGAGTAGGTTTGAAAGCGATTAAACAGAGTTAATTTTTGAGCAATTTTGATGAAAAATCGCGAAAATAACCATGAAGGAAGCGTTTTATCGAAAAACGGACTTCAGATTCGTGTTCAGCACCCCGAAAAACCCCTTAGAGAGTAGGTTTGAAAGCGATTAAACAGAGTTAATTTTTGAGCAATTTTGATGAAAAATCGCGAAAATAACCATGAAGGAAGCGTTTTATCGAAAAACGGACTTCAGATTCGTGTTCAGCACCCCGAAAAACCCCTTAGAGAGTAGGTTTGAAAGCGATTAAACAGAGTTAATTTTTGAGCAATTTTGATGAAAAAACGCGAAAATAACCATGAAGGAAGCGTTTTATCGAAAACGGACTTCAGATTCGTGTTCAGCACCCCGAAAACCCCTTAGAGAGTAGGTTTGAAAGCGATTAAACAGAGTTAATTTTTGAGCAATTTTGATGAAAAATCGCGAAAAATAACCATGAAGGAAGCGTTTTATCGAAAAACGGACTTCAGATTCGTGTTCAGCACCCCGAAAAACCCCTTAGAGAGTAGGTTTGAAAGGGATTAAACAGAGTTAATTTTTGAGCAATTTTGATGAAAAATCGCGAAAATAACCATGAAGGAAGCGTTTTATCGAAAACGGACTTCAGATTCGTGTTCAGCACCCCGAAAACCCCTTAGAGAGTAGGTTTGAAAGGATTAAACAGAGTTAATTTTTGAGCAATTTTGATGAAAAATCGCGAAAATAACCATGAAGGAAGCGTTTTATCGAAAAACGGACTTCAGATTCGTGTTCAGCACCCCCGAAAAACCCCTTAGAGAGTAGGTTTGAAAGCGATTAAACAGAGTTAATTTTTGAGCAATTTTGATGAAAAATCGCGAAAATAACCATGAAGGAAGCGTTTTATCGAAAACGGACTTCAGATTCGTGTTCAGCACCCCGAAAAACCCCTTAGAGAGTAGGTTTGAAAGGGATTAAACAGAGTTAATTTTTGAGCAATTTTGATGAAAAATCGCGAAAATAACCATGAAGGAAGCGTTTTATCGAAAAACGGACTTCAGATTCGTGTTCAGCACCCCGAAAAACCCCTTAGAGAGTAGGTTTGAAAGCGATTAAACAGAGTTAATTTTTGAGCAATTTTGATGAAAAATCGCGAAAATAACCATGAAGGAAGCGTTTTATCGAAAAAACGGACTTCAGATTCGTGTTCAGCACCCCGAAAACCCCTTAGAGAGTAGGTTTGAAAGGATTAAACAGAGTTAATTTTTGAGCAATTTTGATGAAAAAACGCGAAAATAACCATGAAGGAAGCGTTTTATCGAAAAACGGACTTCAGATTCGTGTTCAGCACCCCGAAAAACCCCTTAGAGAGTAGGTTTGAAAGCGATTAAACAGAGTTAATTTTTGAGCAATTTTGATGAAAATCGCGAAAATAACCATGAAGGAAGCGTTTTATCGAAAAACGGACTTCAGATTCGTGTTCAGCACCCCGAAAAACCCCTTAGAGAGTAGGTTTGAAAGGGATTAAACAGAGTTAATTTTTGAGCAATTTTGATGAAAAATCGCGAAAATAACCATGAAGGAAGCGTTTTATCGAAAACGGACTTCGAATTCGTGTTCAGCACCCCGAAAAACCCCTTAGAGAGTAGGTTTGAAAAGCGATTAAACAGAGTTAATTTTTGAGCAATTTTGATGAAAAAAATCGCGAAAATAACCATGAAGGAAGCGTTTTATCGAAAAACGGACTTCAGATTCGTGTTCAGCACCCGAAAAACCCCTTAGAGAGTAGGTTTGAAAGGATTAAACAGAGTTAATTTTTGAGCAATTTTGATGAAAAATCGCGAAAATAACCATGAAGGAAGCGTTTTATCGAAAAACGGACTTCAGAATTCGTGTTCAGCACCCCGAAAAACCCCTTAGAGAGTAGGTTTGAAAGCGATTAAACAGAGTTAATTTTTGAGCAATTTTGATGAAAAATCGCGAAAATAACCATGAAGGAAGCGTTTTATCGAAAACGGACTTCAGATTCGTGTTCAGCACCCCGAAAAACCCCTTAGAGAGTAGGTTTGAAAGGGATTAAACAGAGTTAATTTTTGAGCAATTTTGATGAAAAATCGCGAAAATAACCATGAAGGAAGCGTTTTATCGAAAAACGGACTTCAGATTCGTGTTCAGCACCCCGAAAAACCCCTTAGAGAGTAGGTTTGAAAGGATTAAACAGAGTTAATTTTTTGAGCAATTTTGATGAAAAATCGCGAAAATAACCATGAAGGAAGCGTTTTATCGAAAAAACGGACTTCAGATTCGTGTTCAGCACCCCGAAAAACCCCTTAGAGAGTAGGTTTGAAAGGATTAAACAGAGTTTATTTTTGAGCAATTTTGATGAAAAATCGCGAAAATAACCATGAAGGAAGCGTTTTATCGAAAAACGGACTTCAGATTCGTGTTCAGCACCCCGAAAAACCCCTTAGAGAGTAGGTTTGAAAGGATTAAACAGAGTTTATTTTTGAGCAATTTTGATGAAAATCGCGAAAATAACCATGAAGGAAGCGTTTTATCGAAAAACGGACTTCAGATTCGTGTTCAGCACCCCGAAAAACCCCTTAGAGAGTAGGTTTGAAAGGATTAAACAGAGTTTATTTTTGAGCAATTTTGATGAAAAATCGCGAAAATAACCATGAAGGAAGCGTTTTATCGAAAAACGGACTTCAGATTCGTGTTCAGCACCCCGAAAACCCTTAGAGAGTAGGTTTGAAAAGGATTAAACAGAGTTAATTTTTGAGCAATTTTGATGAAAAAACGCGAAAATAACCATGAAGGAAGCGTTTTATCGAAAAACGGACTTCAGATTCGTGTTCAGCACCCCGAAAACCCCTTAGAGAGAGTAGGTTTGAAAGGATTAAACAGAGTTTATTTTTGAGCAATTTTGATGAAAAATCGCGAAAATAACCATGAAGGAAGCGTTTTATCGAAAAACGGACTTCAGATTCGTGTTCAGCACCCCGAAAACCCCTTAGAGAGTAGGTTTGAAAGGGATTAAACAGAGTTTATTTTTGAGCAATTTTGATGAAAATCGCGAAAATAACCATGAAGGAAGCGTTTTATCGAAAACGGACTTCAGATTCGTGTTCAGCACCCCGAAAACCCCTTAGAGAGTAGGTTTGAAAGGATTAAACAGAGTTTATTTTTGAGCAATTTTGATGAAAAATCGCGAAAATAACCATGAAGGAAGCGTTTTATCGAAAAACGGACTTCAGATTCGTGTTCAGCACCCCGAAAAACCCCTTAGAGAGTAGGTTTGAAAGGATTAAACAGAGTTTATTTTTGAGCAATTTTGATGAAAAATCGCGAAAATAACCATGAAGGAAGCGTTTTATCGAAAAACGGACTTCAGATTCGTGTTCAGCACCCCGAAAACCCCTTAGAGAGTAGGTTTGAAAGGATTAAACAGAGTTTATTTTTGAGATTTTTGAGCAGTTTTGATGAAAAATCGCGAAAATAACCATGAAGGAAGCGTTTTATCGAGAAACGGACTTCAGATTCGTGTTCAGCACCCCGAAAAACCCCTTAGAGAGTAGGTTTGAAAAGGATTAAACAGAGTTTATTTTTGAGCAATTTTGATGAAAAATCGCGAAAATAACCATGAAGGAAGCGTTTTATCGAGAAACGGACTTCAGATTCGTGTTCAGCACCCCGAAAAACCCCTTAGAGAGTAGGTTTGAAAAGGATTAAACAGAGTTTATTTTTGAGCAATTTTGATGAAAAATCGCGAAAATAACCATGAAGGAAGCGTTTTATCGAGAAACGGACTTCAGATTCGTGTTCAGCACCCCGAAAAACCCCTTAGAGAGTAGGTTTGAAAGGATTAAACAGAGTTTATTTTTGAGCAATTTTGATGAAAAATCGCGAAAATAACCATGAAGGAAGCGTTTTATCGAGAAACGGACTTCAGATTCGTGTTCAGCACCCCGAAAAACCCCTTAGAGAGTAGGTTTGAAAAGGATTAAACAGAGTTTATTTTTGAGCAATTTTGATGAAAAATCGCGAAAATAACCATGAAGGAAGCGTTTTATCGAGAAACGGACTTCAGATTCGTGTTCAGCACCCCGAAAAACCCCTTAGAGAGTAGGTTTGAAAGCGATTAAACAGAGTTTATTTTTGAGCAATTTTGATGAAAAATCGCGAAAATAACCATGAAGGAAGCGTTTTATCGAGAAACGGACTTCAGATTCGTGTTCAGCACCCCGAAAAACCCCTTAGAGAGTAGGTTTGAAAAGGATTAAACAGAGTTTATTTTTGAGCAGTTTTGATGAAAAAACGCGAAAATAACCATGAAGGAAGCGTTTTATCGAAAAACGGACTTCAGATTCGTGTTCAGCACCCCGAAAAACCCCTTAGAGAGTAGGTTTGAAAGGATTAAACAGAGTTTATTTTTGAGCAATTTTGATGAAAAAACGCGAAAATAACCATGAAGGAAGCGTTTTATCGAAAAAAGGACTTCAGATTCGTGTTCAGCACCCCGAAAAACCCCTTAGAGAGTAGGTTTGAAAGCGATTAAACAGAGTTTATTTTTGAGCAATTTTGATGAAAAAACGCGAAAATAACCATGAAGGAAGCGTTTTATCGAAAAACGGACTTCAGATTCGTGTTCAGCACCCCGAAAAACCCCTTAGAGAGTAGGTTTGAAAGGATTAAACAGAGTTTATTTTTGAGCAATTTTGATGAAAAATCGCGAAAATAACCATGAAGGAAGCGTTTTATCGAAAAACGGACTTCAGATTCGTGTTCAGCACCCCGAAAAACCCCTTAGAGAGTAGGTTTGAAAGCGATTAAACAGAGTTTATTTTTGAGCAATTTTGATGAAAAATCGCGAAAATAACCATGAAGGAAGCGTTTTATCGAAAACGGACTTCAGATTCGTGTTCAGCACCCCGAAAAACCCCTTAGAGAGTAGGTTTGAAAGGATTAAACAGAGTTTATTTTTGAGCAATTTTGATGAAAAATCGCGAAAATAACCATGAAGGAAGCGTTTTATCGAAAAACGGACTTCAGATTCGTGTTCAGCACCCCGAAAAACCCCTTAGAGAGTAGGTTTGAAAGGATTAAACAGAGTTTATTTTTGAGCAATTTTGATGAAAAATCGCGAAAATAACCATGAAGGAAGCGTTTTATCGAAAAACGGACTTCAGATTCGTGTTCAGCACCCCGAAAAACCCCTTAGAGAGTAGGTTTGAAAGCGATTAAACAGAGTTTATTTTTGAGCAGTTTTGATGAAAAATCGCGAAAATAACCATGAAGGAAGCGTTTTATCGAGAAACGGACTTCAGATTCGTGTTCAGCACCCCGAAAAACCCCTTAGAGAGTAGGTTTGAAAAGGATTAAACAGAGTTTATTTTTGAGCAATTTTGATGAAAAATCGCGAAAATAACCATGAAGGAAGCGTTTTATCGAGAAACGGACTTCAGATTCGTGTTCAGCACCCCGAAAAACCCCTTAGAGAGTAGGTTTGAAAAGGATTAAACAGAGTTTATTTTTGAGCAATTTTGATGAAAAATCGCGAAAATAACCATGAAGGAAGCGTTTTATCGAGAAACGGACTTCAGATTCGTGTACAGCACCCCTAAAAACCCCTTAGAGAGTAGGTTTGAAAAGGATTAAACAGAGTTTATTTTTGAGCAATTTTGATGAAAAATCGCGAAAATAACCATGAAGGAAGCGTTTTATCGAGAAACGGACTTCAGATTCGTGTTCAGCACCCCGAAAACCCCTTAGAGAGTAGGTTTGAAAGGATTAAACAGAGTTTATTTTTGAGCAATTTTGATGAAAAATCGCGAAAATAACCATGAAGGAAGCGTTTTATCGAGAAACGGACTTCAGATTCGTGTTCAGCACCCCGAAAAACCCCTTAGAGAGTAGGTTTGAAAAGGATTAAACAGAGTTTATTTTTGAGCAATTTTGATGAAAAATCGCGAAAATAACCATGAAGGAAGCGTTTTATCGAGAAACGGACTTCAGATTCGTGTTCAGCACCCCGAAAAACCCCTTAGAGAGTAGGTTTGAAAAGGATTAAACAGAGTTTATTTTTGAGCAATTTTGATGAAAAATCGCGAAAATAACCATGAAGGAAGCGTTTTATCGAGAAACGGACTTCAGATTCGTGTTCAGCACCCCGAAAAACCCCTTAGAGAGTAGGTTTGAAAAGGATTAAACAGAGTTTATTTTTGAGCAATTTTGATGAAAAATCGCGAAAATAACCATGAAGGAAGCGTTTTATCGAGAAACGGACTTCAGATTCGTGTTCAGCACCCCGAAAAACCCCTTAGAGAGTAGGTTTGAAAGGATTAAACAGAGTTTATTTTTGAGCAATTTTGATGAAAAATCGCGAAAATAACCATGAAGGAAGCGTTTTATCGAGAAACGGACTTCAGATTCGTGTTCAGCACCCCGAAAAACCCCTTAGAGAGTAGGTTTGAAAAGGATTAAACAGAGTTTATTTTTGAGCAATTTTGATGAAAAATCGCGAAAATAACCATGAAGGAAGCGTTTTATCGAGAAACGGACTTCAGATTCGTGTTCAGCACCCCGAAAAACCCCTTAGAGAGTAGGTTTGAAAAGGATTAAACAGAGTTTATTTTTGAGCAATTTTGATGAAAAATCGCGAAAATAACCATGAAGGAAGCGTTTTATCGAGAAACGGACTTCAGATTCGTGTTCAGCACCCCGAAAAACCCCTTAGAGAGTAGGTTTGAAAAGGATTAAACAGAGTTTATTTTTGAGCAATTTTGATGAAAAATCGCGAAAATAACCATGAAGGAAGCGTTTTATCGAGAAACGGACTTCAGATTCGTGTTCAGCACCCCGAAAAACCCCTTAGAGAGTAGGTTTGAAAAGGATTAAACAGAGTTTATTTTTGAGCAATTTTGATGAAAAATCGCGAAAATAACCATGAAGGAAGCGTTTTATCGAGAAACGGACTTCAGATTCGTGTTCAGCACCCCGAAAAACCCCTTAGAGAGTAGGTTTGAAAAGGATTAAACAGAGTTTATTTTTGAGCAATTTTGATGAAAAATCGCGAAAATAACCATGAAGGAAGCGTTTTATCGAGAAACGGACTTCAGATTCGTGTTCAGCACCCCGAAAAACCCCTTAGAGAGTAGGTTTGAAAGGATTAAACAGAGTTTATTTTTGAGCAATTTTGATGAAAAATCGCGAAAATAACCATGAAGGAAGCGTTTTATCGAGAAACGGACTTCAGATTCGTGTTCAGCACCCCGAAAAACCCCTTAGAGAGTAGGTTTGAAAAGGATTAAACAGAGTTTATTTTTGAGCAATTTTGATGAAAAATCGCGAAAATAACCATGAAGGAAGCGTTTTATCGAGAAACGGACTTCAGATTCGTGTTCAGCACCCCGAAAAACCCCTTAGAGAGTAGGTTTGAAAAGGATTAAACAGAGTTTATTTTTGAGCAATTTTGATGAAAAATCGCGAAAATAACCATGAAGGAAGCGTTTTATCGAGAAACGGACTTCAGATTCGTGTTCAGCACCCCGAAAAACCCCTTAGAGAGTAGGTTTGAAAAGGATTAAACAGAGTTTATTTTTGAGCAATTTTGATGAAAAATCGCGAAAATAACCATGAAGGAAGCGTTTTATCGAGAAACGGACTTCAGATTCGTGTTCAGCACCCCGAAAAACCCCTTAGAGAGTAGGTTTGAAAAGGATTAAACAGAGTTTATTTTTGAGCAATTTTGATGAAAAATCGCGAAAATAACCATGAAGGAAGCGTTTTATCGAGAAACGGACTTCAGATTCGTGTTCAGCACCCCGAAAAACCCCTTAGAGAGTAGGTTTGAAAAGGATTAAACAGAGTTTATTTTTGAGCAATTTTGATGAAAAATCGCGAAAATAACCATGAAGGAAGCGTTTTATCGAGAAACGGACTTCAGATTCGTGTTCAGCACCCCGAAAAACCCCTTAGAGAGTAGGTTTGAAAAGAATTAAACAGAGTTTATTTTTGAGCAATTTTGATGAAAAATCGCGAAAATAACCATGAAGGAAGCGTTTTATCGAGAAACGGACTTCAGATTCGTGTTCAGCACCCCGAAAAACCCCTTAGAGAGTAGGTTTGAAAAGGATTAAACAGAGTTTGTTTTTGAGCAATTTTGATGAAAAAACGCGAAAATAACCATGAAGGAAGCGTTTTATCGAAAAACGGACTTCAGATTCGTGTTCAGCACCCCGAAAAACCCCTTAGAGAGTAGGTTTGAAAGGATTAAACAGAGTTTATTTTTGAGCAATTTTGATGAAAAAACGCGAAAATAACCATGAAGGAAGCGTTTTATCGAAAAACGGACTTCAGATTCGTGTTCAGCACCCCGAAAAACCCCTTAGAGAGTAGGTTTGAAAGCGATTAAACAGAGTTTATTTTTGAGCAATTTTGATGAAAAAACGCGAAAATAACCATGAAGGAAGCGTTTTATCGAAAAAAGGACTTCAGATTCGTGTTCAGCACCCCGAAAAACCCCTTAGAAGTAGGTTTGAAAGGATTAAACAGAGTTTATTTTTGAGCAATTTTGATGAAAAAACGCGAAAATAACCATGAAGGAAGCGTTTTATCGAAAAAAGGACTTCAGATTCGTGTTCAGCACCCCGAAAAACCCCTTAGAGAGTAGGTTTGAAAGCGATTAAACAGAGTTTATTTTTGAGCAATTTTGATGAAAAAACGCGAAAATAACCATGAAGGAAGCGTTTTATCGAAAAACGGACTTCAGATTCGTGTTCAGCACCCCGAAAAACCCCTTAGAGAGTAGGTTTGAAAGCGATTAAACAGAGTTTATTTTTGAGCAATTTTGATGAAAAATCGCGAAAATAACCATGAAGGAAGCGTTTTATCGAAAAAAGGACTTCAGATTCGTGTTCAGCACCCCGAAAAACCCCTTAGAGAGTAGGTTTGAAAGCGATTAAACAGAGTTTATTTTTGAGCAATTTTGATGAAAAATCGCGAAAATAACCATGAAGGAAGCGTTTTATCGAAAAAAGGACTTCAGATTCGTGTTCAGCACCCCGAAAAACCCCTTAGAGAGTAGGTTTGAAAGCGATTAAACAGAGTTTATTTTTGAGCAATTTTGATGAAAAAACGCGAAAATAACCATGAAGGAAGCGTTTTATCGAAAAAAGGACTTCAGATTCGTGTTCAGCACCCCGAAAAACCCCTTAGAGAGTAGGTTTGAAAGCGATTAAACAGAGTTTATTTTTGAGCAATTTTGATGAAAAATCGCGAAAATAACCATGAAGGAAGCGTTTTATCGAAAAAGGACTTCAGATTCGTGTTCAGCACCCCGAAAAACCCCTTAGAGAGTAGGTTTGAAAGCGATTAAACAGAGTTTATTTTTGAGCAATTTTGATGAAAAAACGCGAAAATAACCATGAAGGAAGCGTTTTATCGAAAAAAGGACTTCAGATTCGTGTTCAGCACCCCGAAAAACCCTTAGAGAGTAGGTTTGAAAGCGATTAAACAGAGTTTATTTTTGAGCAATTTTGATGAAAAAACGCGAAAATAACCATGAAGGAAGCGTTTTATCGAAAAAAGGACTTCAGATTCGTGTTCAGCACCCCGAAAAACCCCTTAGAGAGTAGGTTTGAAAGCGATTAAACAGAGTTTATTTTTGAGCAATTTTGATGAAAAAACGCGAAAATAACCATGAAGGAAGCGTTTTATCGAAAAAAGGACTTCAGATTCGTGTTCAGCACCCCGAAAAACCCCTTAGAGAGTAGGTTTGAAAGCGATTAAACAGAGTTTATTTTTGAGCAATTTTGATGAAAAAACGCGAAAATAACCATGAAGGAAGCGTTTTATCGAAAAAAGGACTTCAGATTCGTGTTCAGCACCCCGAAAAACCCCTTAGAGAGTAGGTTTGAAAGAATTTAAACAGAGTTTATTTTTGAGCAATTTTGATGAAAAACGCGAAAATAACCATGAAGGAAGCGTTTTATCGAAAAAGGACTTCAGATTCGTGTTCAGCACCCCGAAAAACCCCTTAGAGAGTAGGTTTGAAAGCGATTAAACAGAGTTTATTTTTGAGCAGTTTTGATGAAAAAACGCGAAAATAACCATGAAGGAAGCGTTTTATCGAAAAAAGGACTTCAGATTCGTGTTCAGCACCCCGAAAAACCCCTTGAGAGTAGGTTTGAAAAGATTAAACAGAGTTTATTTTTGAGCAATTTTGATGAAAAAACGCGAAAATAACCATGAAGGAAGCGTTTTATCGAAAAAGGACTTCAGATTCGTGTTCAGCACCCCGAAAAACCCCTTAGAGAGTAGGTTTGAAAGCGATTAAACAGAGTTTATTTTTGAGCAATTTTGATGAAAAAACGCGAAAATAACCATGAAGGAAGCGTTTTATCGAAAAAAGGACTTCAGATTCGTGTTCAGCACATCGAAAAACCCTTAGAGAGTAGGTTTGAAAGCGATTAAACAGAGTTAATTTTTGAGCAATTTTGATGAAAAAACGCGAAAATAACCATGAAGGAAGCGTTTTATCGAGAAAAGGACTTCAGATTCGTGTTCAGCACCCCGAAAAACCCCTTAGAGAGTAGGTTTGAAAGCGATTAAACAGAGTTTATTTTTGAGCAATTTTGATGAAAAAACGCGAAAATAACCATGAAGGAAGCGTTTTATCGAAAAACGGACTTCAGATTCGTGTTCAGCACCCCGAAAAACCCCTTAGAGAGTAGGTTTGAAAGCGATTAAACAGAGTTTATTTTTGAGCAATTTTGATGAAAAAACGCGAAAATAACCATGAAGGAAGCGTTTTATCGAAAAAAGGACTTCAGATTCGTGTTCAGCACCCCGAAAACCCCTTAGAGAGTAGGTTTGAAAGCGATTAAACAGAGTTTATTTTTGAGCAATTTGATGAAAAAACGCGAAAATAACCATGAAGGAAGCGTTTTATCGAAAAAAGGACTTCAGATTCGTGTTCAGCACCCCGAAAAACCCTTAGAGAGTAGGTTTGAAAGCGATTAAACAGAGTTTATTTTTGAGCAATTTTGATGAAAAAACGCGAAAATAACCATGAAGGAAGCGTTTTAGGTTTGAAAACGATTAAACAGAGTTAATTTTTGAGCAATTTTGATGAAAAAACGCGAAAATAACCATGAAGGAAGCGTTTTATCGAAAAAAGGACTTCAGATTCGTGTTCAGCACCCTGAAAACCCCTTTAGAGAGTAGGTTTGAAAGCGATTAAACAGAGATAATTTTTGAGC
>JAVIWC010009682.1:0-14569 GCA_031894815.1 Creontiades dilutus | reverse complement strand
GTAGGTTTGAAAGCTTGATTAAACAGAGTTTATTTTTGAGCAATTTTGATGAAAAAACGCGAAAATAACCATGAAAAGCGTTTTATCGAAAAAGGACTTCAGATTCGTGTTCAACACCCCGAAAAACCCCTTAGAGAGTAGGTTTGAAAGCGATTAAACAGAGTTTATTTTTGAGCAATTTTGATGAAAAAACGCGAAAATAACCATGAAGGAAGCGTTTTATCGAAAAAAGGACTTCAGATTCGTGTTCAGCACCCCGAAAAACCCCTTAGAGTAGGTTTGAAAGCGATTAAACAGAGTTTATTTTTGAGCAATTTTGATGAAAAAACGCGAAAATAACCATGAAGGAAGCGTTTTATCGAAAAAGGACTTCAGATTCGATGAAAAAACGCGAAAATAACCATGAAGGAAGCGTTTTATCGAAAAAAGGACTTCAGATTCGTGTTCAGCACCCCGAAAAACCCCTTAGAGAGTAGGTTTGAAAGCGATTAAACAGAGTTTATTTTTGAGCAATTTTGATGAAAAAACGCGAAAATAACCATGAAGGAAGCGTTTTATCGAAAAAAGGACTTCAGATTCGTGTTCAGCACCCCGAAAAACCCCTTAGAGAGTAGGTTTGAAAGCGATTAAACAGAGTTTATTTTTGAGCAATTTTGATGAAAAAACGCGAAAATAACCATGAAGGAAGCGTTTTATCGAAAAAAGGACTTCAGATTCGTGTTCAGCACCCCGAAAAACCCCTTAGAGAGTAGGTTTGAAAGCGATTAAACAGAGTTTATTTTTGAGCAATTTTGATGAAAAAACGCGAAAATAACCATGAAGGAAGCGTTTTATCGAAAAAAGGACTTCAGATTCGTGTTCAGCACCCCGAAAAACCCCTTAGAGAGTAGGTTTGAAAGCGATTAAACAGAGTTTATTTTTGAGCAATTTTGATGAAAAAACGCGAAAATAACCATGAAGGAAGCGTTTTATCGAAAAAAGGACTTCAGATTCGTGTTCAGCACCCCGAAAAACCCCTTAGAGAGTAGGTTTGAAAGCGATTAAACAGAGTTTATTTTTGAGCAATTTTGATGAAAAAACGCGAAAATAACCATGAAGGAAGCGTTTTATCGAAAAAAGGACTTCAGATTCGTGTTCAGCACCCCGAAAAACCCCTTAGAGAGTAGGTTTGAAAGCGATTAAACAGAGTTTATTTTTGAGCAATTTTGATGAAAAAACGCGAAAATAACCATGAAGGAAGCGTTTTATCGAAAAAAGGACTTCAGATTCGTGTTCAGCACCCCGAAAAACCCCTTAGAGAGTAGGTTTGAAAGCGATTAAACAGAGTTTATTTTTGAGCAATTTTGATGAAAAAACGCGAAAATAACCATGAAGGAAGCGTTTTATCGAAAAAAGGACTTCAGATTCGTGTTCAGCACCCCGAAAAACCCCTTAGAGTAGGTTTGAAAGCGATTAAACAGAGTTTATTTTTGAGCAATTTTGATGAAAAAACGCGAAAATAACCATGAAGGAAGCGTTTTATCGAAAAAAGGACTTCAGATTCGTGTTCAGCACCCCGAAAAACCCCTTAGAGAGTAGGTTTGAAAGCGATTAAACAGAGTTTATTTTTGAGCAATTTTGATGAAAAAACGCGAAAATAACCATGAAGGAAGCGTTTTATCGAAAAAAGGACTTCAGATTCGTGTTCAGCACCCCGAAAAACCCCTTAGAGAGTAGGTTTGAAAGCGATTAAACAGAGTTTATTTTTGAGCAATTTTGATGAAAAAACGCGAAAATAACCATGAAGGAAGCGTTTTATCGAAAAAAGGACTTCAGATTCGTGTTCAGCACCCCGAAAAACCCCTTAGAGAGTAGGTTTGAAAGCGATTAAACAGAGTTTATTTTTGAGCAATTTTGATGAAAAAACGCGAAAATAACCATGAAGGAAGCGTTTTATCGAAAAAAGGACTTCAGATTCGTGTTCAGCACCCCGAAAAACCCCTTAGAGAGTAGGTTTGAAAGCGATTAAACAGAGTTTATTTTTGAGCAATTTTGATGAAAAAACGCGAAAATAACCATGAAGGAAGCGTTTTATCGAAAAAAAAGGACTTCAGATTCGTGTTCAGCACCCCGAAAAACCCCTTAGAGAGTAGGTTTGAAAGCGATTAAACAGAGTTTATTTTTGAGCAATTTTGATGAAAAAACGCGAAAATAACCATGAAGGAAGCGTTTTATCGAAAAAAGGACTTCAGATTCGTGTTCAGCACCCCGAAAAACCCCTTAGAGAGTAGGTTTGAAAGCGATTAAACAGAGTTTATTTTTGAGCAATTTTGATGAAAAAACGCGAAAATAACCATGAAGGAAGCGTTTTATCGAAAAAAGGACTTCAGATTCGTGTTCAGCACCCCGAAAAACCCCTTAGAGAGTAGGTTTGAAAGCGATTAAACAGAGTTTATTTTTGAGCAATTTTGATGAAAAAACGCGAAAATAACCATGAAGGAAGCGTTTTATCGAAAAAAGGACTTCAGATTCGTGTTCAGCACCCCGAAAAACCCCTTAGAGAGTAGGTTTGAAAGCGATTAAACAGAGTTTATTTTTGAGCAATTTTGATGAAAAAACGCGAAAATAACCATGAAGGAAGCGTTTTATCGAAAAAAGGACTTCAGATTCGTGTTCAGCACCCCGAAAAACCCCTTAGAGAGTAGGTTTGAAAGCGATTAAACAGAGTTTTTTTTGAGCAATTTTGATGAAAAAACGCGAAAATAACCATGAAGGAAGCGTTTTATCGAAAAAAGGACTTCAGATTCGTGTTCAGCACCCCGAAAAACCCCTTAGAGAGTAGGTTTGAAAGCGATTAAACAGAGTTTATTTTTGAGCAATTTTGATGAAAAAACGCGAAAATAACCATGAAGGAAGCGTTTTATCGAAAAAAGGACTTCAGATTCGTGTTCAGCACCCCGAAAAACCCCTTAGAGAGTAGGTTTGAAAGCGATTAAACAGAGTTTATTTTTGAGCAATTTTGATGAAAAAACGCGAAAATAACCATGAAGGAAGCGTTTTATCGAAAAAAGGACTTCAGATTCGTGTTCAGCACCCCGAAAAACCCCTTAGAGAGTAGGTTTGAAAGCGATTAAACAGAGTTTATTTTTGAGCAATTTTGATGAAAAAACGCGAAAATAACCATGAAGGAAGCGTTTTATCGAAAAAAGGACTTCAGATTCGTGTTCAGCACCCCGAAAAACCCCTTAGAGAGTAGGTTTGAAAGCGATTAAACAGAGTTTATTTTTGAGCAATTTTGATGAAAAAACGCGAAAATAACCATGAAGGAAGCGTTTTATCGAAAAAAGGACTTCAGATTCGTGTTCAGCACCCCGAAAAACCCCTTAGAGAGTAGGTTTGAAAGCGATTAAACAGAGTTTATTTTTGAGCAATTTTGATGAAAAAACGCGAAAATAACCATGAAGGAAGCGTTTTATCGAAAAAAGGACTTCAGATTCGTGTTCAGCACCCCGAAAAACCCCTTAGAGAGTAGGTTTGAAAGCGATTAAACAGAGTTTATTTTTGAGCAATTTTGATGAAAAAACGCGAAAATAACCATGAAGGAAGCGTTTTATCGAAAAAAGGACTTCAGATTCGTGTTCAGCACCCCGAAAAACCCCTTAGAGAGTAGGTTTGAAAGCGATTAAACAGAGTTTATTTTTGAGCAATTTTGATGAAAAAACGCGAAAATAACCATGAAGGAAGCGTTTTATCGAAAAAAGGACTTCAGATTCGTGTTCAGCACCCCGAAAAACCCCTTAGAGAGTAGGTTTGAAAGCGATTAAACAGAGTTTATTTTTGAGCAATTTTGATGAAAAAACGCGAAAATAACCATGAAGGAAGCGTTTTATCGAAAAAAGGACTTCAGATTCGTGTTCAGCACCCCGAAAAACCCCTTAGAGAGGTTTGAAAGCGATTAAACAGAGTTTATTTTTGAGCAATTTTGATGAAAAAACGCGAAAATAACCATGAAGGAAGCGTTTTATCGAAAAAAGGACTTCAGATTCGTGTTCAGCACCCCGAAAAACCCCTTAGAGAGTAGGTTTGAAAGCGATTAAACAGAGTTTATTTTTGAGCAATTTTGATGAAAAAACGCGAAAATAACCATGAAGGAAGCGTTTTATCGAAAAAAGGACTTCAGATTCGTGTTCAGCACCCCGAAAAACCCCTTAGAGAGTAGGTTTGAAAGCGATTAAACAGAGTTTATTTTTGAGCAATTTTGATGAAAAAACGCGAAAATAACCATGAAGGAAGCGTTTTATCGAAAAAAGGACTTCAGATTCGTGTTCAGCACCCCGAAAAACCCCTTAGAGAGTAGGTTTGAAAGCGATTAAACAGAGTTTATTTTTGAGCAATTTTGATGAAAAAACGCGAAAATAACCATGAAGGAAGCGTTTTATCGAAAAAAGGACTTCAGATTCGTGTTCAGCACCCCGAAAAACCCCTTAGAGAGTAGGTTTGAAAGCGATTAAACAGAGTTTATTTTTGAGCAATTTTGATGAAAAAACGCGAAAATAACCATGAAGGAAGCGTTTTATCGAAAAAAGGACTTCAGATTCGTGTTCAGCACCCCGAAAAACCCCTTAGAGAGTAGGTTTGAAAGCGATTAAACAGAGTTTATTTTTGAGCAATTTTGATGAAAAAACGCGAAAATAACCATGAAGGAAGCGTTTTATCGAAAAAAGGACTTCAGATTCGTGTTCAGCACCCCGAAAAACCCCTTAGAGAGTAGGTTTGAAAGCGATTAAACAGAGTTTATTTTTGAGCAATTTTGATGAAAAAACGCGAAAATAACCATGAAGGAAGCGTTTTATCGAAAAAAGGACTTCAGATTCGTGTTCAGCACCCCGAAAAACCCCTTAGAGAGTAGGTTTGAAAGCGATTAAACAGAGTTTATTTTTGAGCAATTTTGATGAAAAAACGCGAAAATAACCATGAAGGAAGCGTTTTATCGAAAAAAGGACTTCAGATTCGTGTTCAGCACCCCGAAAAACCCCTTAGAGAGTAGGTTTGAAAGCGATTAAACAGAGTTTATTTTTGAGCAATTTTGATGAAAAAACGCGAAAATAACCATGAAGGAAGCGTTTTATCGAAAAAAGGACTTCAGATTCGTGTTCAGCACCCCGAAAAACCCCTTAGAGAGTAGGTTTGAAAGCGATTAAACAGAGTTTATTTTTGAGCAATTTTGATGAAAAAACGCGAAAATAACCATGAAGGAAGCGTTTTATCGAAAAAAGGACTTCAGATTCGTGTTCAGCACCCCGAAAAACCCCTTAGAGAGTAGGTTTGAAAGCGATTAAACAGAGTTTATTTTTGAGCAATTTTGATGAAAAAACGCGAAAATAACCATGAAGGAAGCGTTTTATCGAAAAAAGGACTTCAGATTCGTGTTCAGCACCCCGAAAAACCCCTTAGAGAGTAGGTTTGAAAGCGATTAAACAGAGTTTATTTTTGAGCAATTTTGATGAAAAAACGCGAAAATAACCATGAAGGAAGCGTTTTATCGAAAAAAGGACTTCAGATTCGTGTTCAGCACCCCGAAAAACCCCTTAGAGAGTAGGTTTGAAAGCGATTAAACAGAGTTTATTTTTGAGCAATTTTGATGAAAAAACGCGAAAATAACCATGAAGGAAGCGTTTTATCGAAAAAAGGACTTCAGATTCGTGTTCAGCACCCCGAAAAACCCCTTAGAGAGTAGGTTTGAAAGCGATTAAACAGAGTTTATTTTTGAGCAATTTTGATGAAAAAACGCGAAAATAACCATGAAGGAAGCGTTTTATCGAAAAAAGGACTTCAGATTCGTGTTCAGCACCCCGAAAAACCCCTTAGAGAGTAGGTTTGAAAGCGATTAAACAGAGTTTATTTTTGAGCAATTTTGATGAAAAAACGCGAAAATAACCATGAAGGAAGCGTTTTATCGAAAAAAGGACTTCAGATTCGTGTTCAGCACCCCGAAAAACCCCTTAGAGAGTAGGTTTGAAAGCGATTAAACAGAGTTTATTTTTGAGCAATTTTGATGAAAAAACGCGAAAATAACCATGAAGGAAGCGTTTTATCGAAAAAAGGACTTCAGATTCGTGTTCAGCACCCCGAAAAACCCCTTAGAGAGTAGGTTTGAAAGCGATTAAACAGAGTTTATTTTTGAGCAATTTTGATGAAAAAACGCGAAAATAACCATGAAGGAAGCGTTTTATCGAAAAAAGGACTTCAGATTCGTGTTCAGCACCCCGAAAAACCCCTTAGAGAGTAGGTTTGAAAGCGATTAAACAGAGTTTATTTTTGAGCAATTTTGATGAAAAAACGCGAAAATAACCATGAAGGAAGCGTTTTATCGAAAAAAGGACTTCAGATTCGTGTTCAGCACCCCGAAAAACCCCTTAGAGAGTAGGTTTGAAAGCGATTAAACAGAGTTTATTTTTGAGCAATTTTGATGAAAAAACGCGAAAATAACCATGAAGGAAGCGTTTTATCGAAAAAAGGACTTCAGATTCGTGTTCAGCACCCCGAAAAACCCCTTAGAGAGTAGGTTTGAAAGCGATTAAACAGAGTTTATTTTTTTGAGCAATTTTGATGAAAAAACGCGAAAATAACCATGAAGGAAGCGTTTTATCGAAAAAAGGACTTCAGATTCGTGTTCAGCACCCCGAAAAACCCCTTAGAGAGTAGGTTTGAAAGCGATTAAACAGAGTTTATTTTTGAGCAATTTTGATGAAAAAACGCGAAAATAACCATGAAGGAAGCGTTTTATCGAAAAAAGGACTTCAGATTCGTGTTCAGCACCCCGAAAAACCCCTTAGAGAGTAGGTTTGAAAGCGATTAAACAGAGTTTATTTTTGAGCAATTTTGATGAAAAAACGCGAAAATAACCATGAAGGAAGCGTTTTATCGAAAAAAGGACTTCAGATTCGTGTTCAGCACCCCGAAAAACCCCTTAGAGAGTAGGTTTGAAAGCGATTAAACAGAGTTTATTTTTGAGCAATTTTGATGAAAAAACGCGAAAATAACCATGAAGGAAGCGTTTTATCGAAAAAAGGACTTCAGATTCGTGTTCAGCACCCCGAAAAACCCCTTAGAGAGTAGGTTTGAAAGCGATTAAACAGAGTTTATTTTTGAGCAATTTTGATGAAAAAACGCGAAAATAACCATGAAGGAAGCGTTTTATCGAAAAAAGGACTTCAGATTCGTGTTCAGCACCCCGAAAAACCCCTTAGAGAGTAGGTTTGAAAGCGATTAAACAGAGTTTATTTTTGAGCAATTTTGATGAAAAAACGCGAAAATAACCATGAAGGAAGCGTTTTATCGAAAAAAGGACTTCAGATTCGTGTTCAGCACCCCGAAAAACCCCTTAGAGAGTAGGTTTGAAAGCGATTAAACAGAGTTTATTTTTGAGCAATTTTGATGAAAAAACGCGAAAATAACCATGAAGGAAGCGTTTTATCGAAAAAAGGACTTCAGATTCGTGTTCAGCACCCCGAAAAACCCCTTAGAGAGTAGGTTTGAAAGCGATTAAACAGAGTTTATTTTTGAGCAATTTTGATGAAAAAACGCGAAAATAACCATGAAGGAAGCGTTTTATCGAAAAAAGGACTTCAGATTCGTGTTCAGCACCCCGAAAAACCCCTTAGAGAGTAGGTTTGAAAGCGATTAAACAGAGTTTATTTTTGAGCAATTTTGATGAAAAAACGCGAAAATAACCATGAAGGAAGCGTTTTATCGAAAAAAGGACTTCAGATTCGTGTTCAGCACCCCGAAAAACCCCTTAGAGAGTAGGTTTGAAAGCGATTAAACAGAGTTTATTTTTGAGCAATTTTGATGAAAAAACGCGAAAATAACCATGAAGGAAGCGTTTTATCGAAAAAAGGACTTCAGATTCGTGTTCAGCACCCCGAAAAACCCCTTAGAGAGTAGGTTTGAAAGCGATTAAACAGAGTTTATTTTTGAGCAATTTTGATGAAAAAACGCGAAAATAACCATGAAGGAAGCGTTTTATCGAAAAAAGGACTTCAGATTCGTGTTCAGCACCCCGAAAAACCCCTTAGAGAGTAGGTTTGAAAGCGATTAAACAGAGTTTATTTTTGAGCAATTTTGATGAAAAAACGCGAAAATAACCATGAAGGAAGCGTTTTATCGAAAAAAGGACTTCAGATTCGTGTTCAGCACCCCGAAAAACCCCTTAGAGAGTAGGTTTGAAAGCGATTAAACAGAGTTTATTTTTGAGCAATTTTGATGAAAAAACGCGAAAATAACCATGAAGGAAGCGTTTTATCGAAAAAAGGACTTCAGATTCGTGTTCAGCACCCCGAAAAACCCCTTAGAGAGTAGGTTTGAAAGCGATTAAACAGAGTTTATTTTTGAGCAATTTTGATGAAAAAACGCGAAAATAACCATGAAGGAAGCGTTTTATCGAAAAAAGGACTTCAGATTCGTGTTCAGCACCCCGAAAAACCCCTTAGAGAGTAGGTTTGAAAGCGATTAAACAGAGTTTATTTTTGAGCAATTTTGATGAAAAAACGCGAAAATAACCATGAAGGAAGCGTTTTATCGAAAAAAGGACTTCAGATTCGTGTTCAGCACCCCGAAAAACCCCTTAGAGAGTAGGTTTGAAAGCGATTAAACAGAGTTTATTTTTGAGCAATTTTGATGAAAAAACGCGAAAATAACCATGAAGGAAGCGTTTTATCGAAAAAAGGACTTCAGATTCGTGTTCAGCACCCCGAAAAACCCCTTAGAGAGTAGGTTTGAAAGCGATTAAACAGAGTTTATTTTTGAGCAATTTTGATGAAAAAACGCGAAAATAACCATGAAGGAAGCGTTTTATCGAAAAAAGGACTTCAGATTCGTGTTCAGCACCCCGAAAAACCCCTTAGAGAGTAGGTTTGAAAGCGATTAAACAGAGTTTATTTTTGAGCAATTTTGATGAAAAAACGCGAAAATAACCATGAAGGAAGCGTTTTATCGAAAAAAGGACTTCAGATTCGTGTTCAGCACCCCGAAAAACCCCTTAGAGAGTAGGTTTGAAAGCGATTAAACAGAGTTTATTTTTGAGCAATTTTGATGAAAAAACGCGAAAATAACCATGAAGGAAGCGTTTTATCGAAAAAAGGACTTCAGATTCGTGTTCAGCACCCCGAAAAACCCCTTAGAGAGTAGGTTTGAAAGCGATTAAACAGAGTTTATTTTTGAGCAATTTTGATGAAAAAACGCGAAAATAACCATGAAGGAAGCGTTTTATCGAAAAAAGGACTTCAGATTCGTGTTCAGCACCCCGAAAAACCCCTTAGAGAGTAGGTTTGAAAGCGATTAAACAGAGTTTATTTTTGAGCAATTTTGATGAAAAAACGCGAAAATAACCATGAAGGAAGCGTTTTATCGAAAAAAGGACTTCAGATTCGTGTTCAGCACCCCGAAAAACCCCTTAGAGAGTAGGTTTGAAAGCGATTAAACAGAGTTTATTTTTGAGCAATTTTGATGAAAAAACGCGAAAATAACCATGAAGGAAGCGTTTTATCGAAAAAAGGACTTCAGATTCGTGTTCAGCACCCCGAAAAACCCCTTAGAGAGTAGGTTTGAAAGCGATTAAACAGAGTTTATTTTTGAGCAATTTTGATGAAAAAACGCGAAAATAACCATGAAGGAAGCGTTTTATCGAAAAAAGGACTTCAGATTCGTGTTCAGCACCCCGAAAAACCCCTTAGAGAGTAGGTTTGAAAGCGATTAAACAGAGTTTATTTTTGAGCAATTTTGATGAAAAAACGCGAAAATAACCATGAAGGAAGCGTTTTATCGAAAAAAGGACTTCAGATTCGTGTTCAGCACCCCGAAAAACCCCTTAGAGAGTAGGTTTGAAAGCGATTAAACAGAGTTTATTTTTGAGCAATTTTGATGAAAAAACGCGAAAATAACCATGAAGGAAGCGTTTTATCGAAAAAAGGACTTCAGATTCGTGTTCAGCACCCCGAAAAACCCCTTAGAGAGTAGGTTTGAAAGCGATTAAACAGAGTTTATTTTTGAGCAATTTTGATGAAAAAACGCGAAAATAACCATGAAGGAAGCGTTTTATCGAAAAAAGGACTTCAGATTCGTGTTCAGCACCCCGAAAAACCCCTTAGAGAGTAGGTTTGAAAGCGATTAAACAGAGTTTATTTTTGAGCAATTTTGATGAAAAAACGCGAAAATAACCATGAAGGAAGCGTTTTATCGAAAAAAGGACTTCAGATTCGTGTTCAGCACCCCGAAAAACCCCTTAGAGAGTAGGTTTGAAAGCGATTAAACAGAGTTTATTTTTGAGCAATTTTGATGAAAAAACGCGAAAATAACCATGAAGGAAGCGTTTTATCGAAAAAAGGACTTCAGATTCGTGTTCAGCACCCCGAAAAACCCCTTAGAGAGTAGGTTTGAAAGCGATTAAACAGAGTTTATTTTTGAGCAATTTTGATGAAAAAACGCGAAAATAACCATGAAGGAAGCGTTTTATCGAAAAAAGGACTTCAGATTCGTGTTCAGCACCCCGAAAAACCCCTTAGAGAGTAGGTTTGAAAGCGATTAAACAGAGTTTATTTTTGAGCAATTTTGATGAAAAAACGCGAAAATAACCATGAAGGAAGCGTTTTATCGAAAAAAGACTTCAGATTCGTGTTCAGCACCCCGAAAAACCCCTTAGAGAGTAGGTTTGAAAGCGATTAAACAGAGTTTATTTTTGATTTTGATGAAAAAACGCGAAAATAACCATGAAGGAAGCGTTTTATCGAAAAAAGGACTTCAGATTCGTGTTCAGCACCCCGAAAAACCCCTTAGAGAGTAGGTTTGAAAGCGATTAAACAGAGTTTATTTTTGAGCAATTTTGATGAAAAAACGCGAAAATAACCATGAAGGAAGCGTTTTATCGAAAAAAGGACTTCAGATTCGTGTTCAGCACCCCGAAAAACCCCTTAGAGAGTAGGTTTGAAAGCGATTAAACAGAGTTTATTTTTGAGCAATTTTGATGAAAAAACGCGAAAATAACCATGAAGGAAGCGTTTTATCGAAAAAAGGACTTCAGATTCGTGTTCAGCACCCCGAAAAACCCCTTAGAGAGTAGGTTTGAAAGCGATTAAACAGAGTTTATTTTTGAGCAATTTTGATGAAAAAACGCGAAAATAACCATGAAGGAAGCGTTTTATCGAAAAAAGGACTTCAGATTCGTGTTCAGCACCCCGAAAAACCCCTTAGAGTAGGTTTGAAAGCGATTAAACAGAGTTTATTTTTGAGCAATTTTGATGAAAAAACGCGAAAATAACCATGAAGGAAGCGTTTTATCGAAAAAAGGACTTCAGATTCGTGTTCAGCACCCCGAAAAACCCCTTAGAGAGTAGGTTTGAAAGCGATTAAACAGAGTTTATTTTTGAGCAATTTTGATGAAAAAACGCGAAAATAACCATGAAGGAAGCGTTTTATCGAAAAAAGGACTTCAGATTCGTGTTCAGCACCCCGAAAAACCCCTTAGAGAGTAGGTTTGAAAGCGATTAAACAGAGTTTATTTTTGAGCAATTTTGATGAAAAAACGCGAAAATAACCATGAAGGAAGCGTTTTATCGAAAAAAGGACTTCAGATTCGTGTTCAGCACCCCGAAAAACCCCTTAGAGAGTAGGTTTGAAAGCGATTAAACAGAGTTTATTTTTGAGCAATTTTGATGAAAAAACGCGAAAATAACCATGAAGGAAGCGTTTTATCGAAAGGACTTCAGATTCGTGTTCAGCACCCCGAAAAACCCCTTAGAGAGTAGGTTTGAAAGCGATTAAACAGAGTTTATTTTTGAGCAATTTTGATGAAAAAACGCGAAAATAACCATGAAGGAAGCGTTTTATCGAAAAAAGGACTTCAGATTCGTGTTCAGCACCCCGAAAAACCCCTTAGAGAGTAGGTTTGAAAGCGATTAAACAGAGTTTATTTTTGAGCAATTTTGATGAAAAAACGCGAAAATAACCATGAAGGAAGCGTTTTATCGAAAAAAGGACTTCAGATTCGTGTTCAGCACCCCGAAAAACCCCTTAGAGAGTAGGTTTGAAAGCGATTAAACAGAGTTTATTTTTGAGCAATTTTGATGAAAAAACGCGAAAATAACCATGAAGGAAGCGTTTTATCGAAAAAAGGACTTCAGATTCGTGTTCAGCACCCCGAAAAACCCCTTAGAGAGTAGGTTTGAAAGCGATTAAACAGAGTTATTTTTGAGCAATTTTGATGAAAAACGCGAAAATAACCATGAAGGAAGCGTTTTATCGAAAAAAGGACTTCAGATTCGTGTTCAGCACCCCGAAAAACCCCTTAGAGAGTAGGTTTGAAAGCGATTAAACAGAGTTTATTTTTGAGCAATTTTGATGAAAAAACGCGAAAATAACCATGAAGGAAGCGTTTTATCGAAAAAAGGACTTCAGATTCGTGTTCAGCACCCCGAAAAACCCCTTAGAGAGTAGGTTTGAAAGCGATTAAACAGAGTTTATTTTTGAGCAATTTTGATGAAAAAACGCGAAAATAACCATGAAGGAAGCGTTTTATCGAAAAAAGGACTTCAGATTCGTGTTCAGCACCCCGAAAAACCCCTTAGAGAGTAGGTTTGAAAGCGATTAAACAGAGTTTATTTTTGAGCAATTTTGATGAAAAAACGCGAAAATAACCATGAAGGAAGCGTTTTATCGAAAAAAGGACTTCAGATTCGTGTTCAGCACCCCGAAAAACCCCTTAGAGAGTAGGTTTGAAAGCGATTAAACAGAGTTTATTTTTGAGCAATTTTGATGAAAAAACGCGAAAATAACCATGAAGGAAGCGTTTTATCGAAAAAAGGACTTCAGATTCGTGTTCAGCACCCCGAAAAACCCCTTAGAGAGTAGGTTTGAAAGCGATTAAACAGAGTTTATTTTTGAGCAATTTTGATGAAAAAACGCGAAAATAACCATGAAGGAAGCGTTTTATCGAAAAAAGGACTTCAGATTCGTGTTCAGCACCCCGAAAAACCCCTTAGAGAGTAGGTTTGAAAGCGATTAAACAGAGTTTATTTTTGAGCAATTTTGATGAAAAAACGCGAAAATAACCATGAAGGAAGCGTTTTATCGAAAAAAGGACTTCAGATTCGTGTTCAGCACCCCGAAAAACCCCTTAGAGAGTAGGTTTGAAAGCGATTAAACAGAGTTTATTTTTGAGCAATTTTGATGAAAAAACGCGAAAATAACCATGAAGGAAGCGTTTTATCGAAAAAAGGACTTCAGATTCGTGTTCAGCACCCCGAAAAACCCCTTAGAGAGTAGGTTTGAAAGCGATTAAACAGAGTTTATTTTTGAGCAATTTTGATGAAAAAACGCGAAAATAACCATGAAGGAAGCGTTTTATCGAAAAAAGGACTTCAGATTCGTGTTCAGCACCCCGAAAAACCCCTTAGAGAGTAGGTTTGAAAGCGATTAAACAGAGTTTATTTTTGAGCAATTTTGATGAAAAAACGCGAAAATAACCATGAAGGAAGCGTTTTATCGAAAAAAGGACTTCAGATTCGTGTTCAGCACCCCGAAAAACCCCTTAGAGAGTAGGTTTGAAAGCGATTAAACAGAGTTTATTTTTGAGCAATTTTGATGAAAAAACGCGAAAATAACCATGAAGGAAGCGTTTTATCGAAAAAAGGACTTCAGATTCGTGTTCAGCACCCCGAAAAACCCCTAGAGAGTAGGTTTGAAAGCGATTAAACAGAGTTTATTTTTGAGCAATTTGATGAAAAAACGCGAAAATAACCATGAAGGAAGCGTTTTATCGAAAAAAGGACTTCAGATTCGTGTTCAGCACCCCGAAAAACCCCTTAGAGAGTAGGTTTGAAAGCGATTAAACAGAGTTTATTTTTGAGCAATTTTGATGAAAAAACGCGAAAATAACCATGAAGGAAGCGTTTTATCGAAAAAAGGACTTCAGATTCGTGTTCAGCACCCCGAAAAACCCCTTAGAGAGTAGGTTTGAAAGCGATTAAACAGAGTTTATTTTTGAGCAATTTTGATGAAAAAACGCGAAAATAACCATGAAGGAAGCGTTTTATCGAAAAAAGGACTTCAGATTCGTGTTCAGCACCCCGAAAAACCCCTTAGAGAGTAGGTTTGAAAGCGATTAAACAGAGTTTATTTTTGAGCAATTTTGATGAAAAAACGCGAAAATAACCATGAAGGAAGCGTTTTATCGAAAAAAGGACTTCAGATTCGTGTTCAGCACCCCGAAAAACCCCTTAGAGTAGGTTTGAAAGCGATTAAACAGAGTTTATTTTTGAGCAATTTTGATGAAAAAACGCGAAAATAACCATGAAGGAAGCGTTTTATCGAAAAAAGGACTTCAGATTCGTGTTCAGCACCCCGAAAAACCCCTTAGAGAGTAGGTTTGAAAGCGATTAAACAGAGTTTATTTTTGAGCAATTTTGATGAAAAAACGCGAAAATAACCATGAAGGAAGCGTTTTATCGAAAAAAGGACTTCAGATTCGTGTTCAGCACCCCGAAAAACCCCTTAGAGAGTAGGTTTGAAAGCGATTAAACAGAGTTTATTTTTGAGC
>JAVIWC010009679.1:0-14916 GCA_031894815.1 Creontiades dilutus | reverse complement strand
CGCGTGGTTTCTTCTCACGTTAGTAGTCGCGTCGGGTCACTGGTGACCCGTAATGAATTTTATTGCACAATAAATTAATAAAGGGATAAAAAAAAAGAAACAAAAATATTTCAAGCAACGGGAACTTATAATCTTTGATATAAAAATACAAAACTTCACATAATTACTTCAATCACTTTTTTTTTTTTTTTTGAAAAAGTCCGTAGTTTTTTCCATTTCTCCAAATTCACCAATTTTCAATTTAACGCAGAGAACCATCGGAAAGGCGCCCGAGGGTGAGTTGATAAAAATATCGAAGCCATACATTTGCTTTACAAAATAAAACCTCTAACCTGAAGAATAAAGTGATTTGTAAGTGCAAAGCGAGCCCCAAAGTAACCCTTTTTTCATTTTTTCCGAATACAATATAAGTTGAACAGCCAATTAGGAACTATAAAGCACATGGCGTTTGAGCAAAAATGGTACGCTCATAAGTTATATATATAAATATTCAATTTCCGAACGTAATTTTCCGTCGAACTAAATAACATTGCAATAGTACTCAGAAAATAACTATTCCATGAAATAAGGGAAAAACCACTATAATTTGACCGGAAAATTGCCGCTTTCCAGAACAGAAAATTACCGCTTATTTGACCGGAATATTATTGCTATCAACTAAAATCGCACCAACTTGAAAAAAAAAAAAAAAAATAAAATAAAATAAATGATATGAGTAGAAAGAAAACACTCCTTAGAGATTCGTCGTAGGTAGTAGCAGCGAGAAAATAGCGGTATGGAGATCACATCGTTTGGATGCATCATCAGTGTACACATCCTCAGTCTTCTTATCCTCAGTCTTTTTCAATCTTCAGTCTTCAGTCTTCAGTACAATTCGCACATTTCATCGTCACAAGGGTGAAGATGTTGGAATTCGATACCGGGTCTTCAGGGTGAAGGGTCCCTATATAAAACAGGTCTGACGTATATATGCTGAAACGCTAATAATATACAGGGGTCGATTCTACAACTAATTTGCAACAACTTTTGCCTCCTAGCAATTTTTTTTAGAGGCTTCGTTTTTGAGTCATTTACGATCTAAGATTTTTTTCGTGTTTTCGACCTTATCTCCTATAAATTGCTATAACTCCCTCAATTTACAAGATAATCTCAAATCTGAGTACACCGTTGGAAAGAGCAGTAAATTTCCTTTCGGACTGATGCCTCACCTTTCCCGAAAAGTGAGGTTTGAGACATAAAAAAGCTCTCTGAAAAGCTAATTTTACTTAATTTGGGAAACCTAGAGTTTTTTCAATCGGAAATTGAACTATGAGAACCAATTTTTTTTCAAGATGCAAGAACGGTAAAAACTGCGCTAAGATCTCACCTTTCCAACGGTCTAGTCAATTTTGTCCTTAAAAAATTTTCCTGGGGAGGAAATTGAGTTTGAATGCTGAAAAACATGAGCTTTTCGAGAAAAATCGGGTGATTTACATGGAAAATGACGAAATCAAAACTTTGGAAGTTGGGAGAGCTCAGTGATGGTACGGAGAGTGTTTCGTACGCTGAATCGAATAGTGGCACTCCCGAGCCTTTCTCATTATGTTCAGTTTGTAGATTTCAGGGCACTTCAGACCACGTGATAATGGGGCTCCTGCCCTGGCTGGAACAGGTAAGCTATTGGATCAGACCAGACAAAAGCCTGTCAAATAAGAAAGGAGGCACTCCGAAGCCTTCCTCATCCAAGCTCACGTGTATTTAAAAAAAAAAAAAAAAACAATAGATTTCGAATCGCCCGAGAAAAGCTCACGAACATCCAAGAGGTCAAGATGCAACTCGACCTGACGGATCCTAATGTTTCATGAATCAGATTGATTATTGCGCTGGGCGGTTAGATGACATTCTGCATTCGCTCAGTATCAGTCAGGTCAGTATCAGTCAGTCAGATTTGAGATTATCTTGTTAATTGAGGGAGTTATAGCAATTTATAGGAGATAAGGTCGAAAACACGAAAAAAATCTTAGATCGTAAATAACTCAAAAACGAAGCATCTAAAAAAAAATTGCTAAGAGGCAAAAGTTGTTGCAAATTAGTTGTAGAATCGACCCCTTTAGTACGTCAGACCTGTTTTGTTGACACCCTGTATAGGTAAATATTATTCAATATTATTAGGTCGGTTTATTATTCAATATTATTACTGGGGTAAATAAGTATTCTTTCACTGGGGTTTATTATTCAATCGGCTTGCGTTCATGATTTGAATCTTACTAAGCTTCGGAGTGTGCGTGTTTTACAGGCGATAGAGCGATTATTGAATTTCAGGAGATATGCATAGAGCACGTAAATCTGTTCTCAACCAAAACACCTATTTGGAATGATCAGTTGATGATATTTGTGTGCCTCCTCTACATCAGTCTACCTTTGGCTACATCGTTTAAATTTGGATTTGGGGAAGTTTTAACGCAATACGAGTGCTAAAGGACTTGATAAGTTATAGATGTTTTTATTGTGGGGGGGAGGGGAGGTATTGAGGTTCAATAAAAAAAAACGCTGCAAATTCTTTCACTGGGGTTTATTATTCAATTGGCTTGCGTTCATGATTTGAATTTCTACTAAGCTTTGGAGTGTGCGTGTTTCACAGGTGATAGAGCGATTATTGAATTTCAGGTGATATGCATAGAGCACGTAAATCGGTTCTCAACCAAAATACCTATTTGGATTGATCAGTTGATCATATTTTTGTGCCTCCGAAAATTCAATAATCGCTCTACCACCTGTGAAACACGCTTACTTCAAAGCTTGGTAGAAATTCAAATCATGAACGCAAGCCAATTGAATAATAAACCACAGTGAAAGAATTTGCAGCGTTTTCTGATTGGAAACGATATTTAGGCACTTGTACCATTCTTTGTACCTATCAACTACTTAAACTTCAACTATCTCTTAAATATTAGACAAAGGATCATCACCATTTTTATATTATATCTTATGGATCGTTGTCAAGCGTTTTAAAAAATTCTGCATGAATGTCGAATAACAATCTACTTCTCATTTGGACGTGAAACACTTAAGAGTGGTTTGTTATCTCAATTTTATTTCATTGCATTTGAAACTGCAGCATGTCAAGTGAAGTTGATGATTGCATCAAAAAGCTGAGCATGCAAAAAGGGGTTAAAGGCGTCATTGTCACGAATGGGGAAGGCGTTCCGATCAAAACGACCATGGATCACACGAAAACCATCCTGTATACTGCGTTAGTGACCCAGGTTAGAATGCGACTCGTTTGCTATTGCGATTTTTATAGTAAGCACCTAATGACAGATGTAAGCAGTTAACTGGGAATCTGACTGACACAAATTGAGTTCTCAAGTCTGACTATTACTGGAGCACCTGAATTATTAGAGTTAATTATGGATAGTCAAACATCAATCCCTGAGATCAGACTTTGGAAAATTTGATAGTTGATCGTGGGTTTAGCTCTTTTGATGGTCAGTTTGTCTGAACCGGAGTTGGTGAAACCGAACCTCACGTTCAACACCTGTGATCTCCGATTTAATGAGGAAACCGAATGTGTTGTTTGTTGATTAAAAACTTAAGTGAAACCTTCCATAACTTCGGCTTGAAGGTTAACTTCAAACAACGATTAATAAGTTCTTCTCGCCATCTTTCTTAGCATTGTTCGAAATTCTATTTTGCCGCTTTACTGTTCATTTTGGTATTTCTGCTACTTTGTGATATTGTTAGAAATGTTCATAGTGCTTTCCCACCGTTTGGGCTATCCGTATTATTCGCTCCTTTTGGGTGATGTGCGCTAAAAATGAGCCACAGAGGATAGATGTGGGCATTTGTACTCGAGGATGGGTTTGAAGAGAATGATGCAAATTTCACTATTCGAACTTCGAGCTCCACAATATTGATTTCGTGACATAAAAAAAGTTGAAACACCCCATTATAGTGGCCATTCTCTCTAGTTTTACTGTAAAAATATTGACTAAAGAAATAAAAATTAAAAATGGAGGAGTTTAAATGAGTTACCTCAAATATCAGTGTATTTACAGTGTGATCTCACAATGTATACAGGAGAGAAAAATGAGTTTGAATGAAAGAAAACGTGGTTTTTTTAAAGCAAAATCGAGTTTTTCATGATTTCAAAACTTGCCGGTTCGGGTCAAGTTAGTTTCGTATTCTACATGATTTTTCACGCTGAATCGAATGGTGATACTCCCAATCCTCTCAGGCAATCCCAAAAGAACGTATCGTTCTTTTCAACTCCTCGTTGAAACTCGATTTTGCTTTAAAAAACCACGTTTTCTTTCATTCAAACTCATTTTTCTCCTAGAAAAAGACGTCCAAACATAAAAACGATTATGCCGTTGAAAACATGAGTGTTTGAGCAAGTTTTTCTCGAGGAGTGCTCGACGAAAAACCTTCCAACAGATAGCGAAAAAAACGAAAGAAAAACGATGTTTTTAAAGAAAATTTCAAAGTTTGAACTTTGGCCATTTTTTTCACCAATAAGGTCTTGCTAAAAAAATTAAATTTATATCAGGGTAATGGAAAATTTTATGTTCTTTCCAATGGTTACGTTATTTTCTTATTTAGACCAATATTAAGGGAGCTACGGCTGTTTTAGTGAGACAAGGTCTGAAAAGTAAAAAAAAAAAAAAATCTTAGAAATCAACTTAGAAAAATCTTGGAAATTGCGAGAAAACGAAGCCTCTAAACGAAAAATGCTAGGAGACACTTTCGATTGCAAACTAAACGTAGAATCGATTCCCTGAGTTTATTCAATAATTTTACTGGACACCTTGTATACAGGGTGTCCCGCACTTAGTGGAAAAAAAAATTGGGTGAAACTACATGGAAAATGGAGTAAATCGCCGCCAACCGCGATTTTTTTTCTCAACCCGTTGCTGAGATATGCTATTTTTAAGAGTTTTTTAAAAAAATCGCGTTTTTCCCCATTGAAACGCTTTTTTCTCGGCAATTACCCAACATTTTTGCACATTTGACCACATTTTCGAAATCTGCGTTAAATTTAACGCATCTTCCAAACACCGAAATTTCCAATCAAAGATGAACATTTTTCGCAAAGTGAAATTTTTCGGAAACTTGGACTCTTTTGGCGTTTTACCACAAAAATAAAGTTTTTCGTTGTCAAATTTGATAAAAATTTTCGAAAAATCCTAAGCTTTCCAACGGTGTACAACCATTTAATTCTGATTGGAATTGACGGAGAAAATTTTCGAATGCCAGTTAATTTGTAGTTCGTTTTAACGTAAATGGTAGGTGACATACTATATGGGCTGTGTAGAGCAAGTTTTCTGATTATCCATTCCTAACAGATTAAAAAAAAAATTTCAATTAAAAACGATGTTTTCCGGCATTCAAACAGGTTCAATTGAAATTTCCTGTTAGAAGAGGTTCATTTTGTTTCACTATGTTTTTTCCAGGTACTGTAAAACATTAAAAATTGAGAATTGTGATAAATGTAAAAAAAAATATAGGAAATTTAACGCAGATTTCGAAAATGTGGTCAAATGTGCAAAAATGTTGGGTAATTGCCGAGAAAAAAGCGTTTCAATTAGTGAGACAACGCGATTTTTTTAAAAAAGAGAGAGTCTTTAAATCCATCTCCTGTTCTCAGGTTGACGAATGCCATTTGGTCACAAAAATCGCTATTTGGGCACTTTCGATTGCAAATTAAACGTCAAATTTCCCATCAGTTTGAAGATAACGTTTTACACAAGACACCCTGTATAATGACAAAAAAAGCCTTGTGAAAGAAGTTGAAAAAATGAAGAATTTATATACATTGACCAAAACGACCAGTCATCACACATATAGAGTACCTAGTCATTAATGCCTGCATTATACACATGGACTATGACTTAACCTTTGATTATACTAGTGAAATACATTGTACTGTTTTAAATAAACGTTGGAATCAGGTTCCATAGAACAATGATCAAGTTTAACCATGGTTAAACCGAACATCGTTGTTCAACAGCTGAGATCCAAGGTTTATGAGTAAACATTGAATTAAAGTCTTTGTGAAACCGGCCCTAAATGTTCGATAAATTTTATTAAACGTTGCTTAAAAGAAAGGTGATTTTGGTCAATTAGCTTTGCGACAAAGGTCGAAGCGCCGTTAAAGATCTGGACCCCAGCAACGACCTGACGTTCCTGAGGCTGCACTCCCGCATGCAGGAGATCATGATCGCCGTCGACTTCTCCTACCTCCTCATCGTCGTCCAGGGCGCCGTCGAGGAGGAAGGCGGAGCCGCGAAGAAGGCCAAAGGAAGCGACGAAGAGGGTGAAGGGGAAGAGGAGAAAGAGGAAGAACAGGAGGAAAAGGTGGAGATCGTCGAGGACATTGACGACTACGTCCTCGAGCTGAGTTCAAGCGCATCGGGCGAAGCGGATGAAGGCAAAGGTGCCGACAAAGAAGAGTCCGAAGACGAAGACTGAAGAAAACCGCTACAGCAAATATTGAATAAACACAAATCTGATACGAGGCGTTCCCGATCAATACTCGGTAAATTTGAAAAATCGATTTTGCTTCATTCTCAAGACAAAATAAACATATTGGTAAGTAATTCATGCATTATAGATAAGTCCCCCAGTCCGGTTTTCATAAGGTTATATGGGTCATTCTCCCATTATCGACGAAATTAAGTCCCTTGTTGATTTTGGTATTAGTTTGTTATTTTGAGAATGAATTTTTTTCTCATTTGAAAATATATGTCCTTTCGTTGGGGCTCCCGAACCCCATTTGTAGGCCCTGAGCCGGCAGTCGGTATACCAAAAACCGCCTTCAGGGGGACCATCAACATGTGGGTCAATAAACAAACCACTAGTAGATGGCTCAACATCGAAGGACATGTCCACAGTAAACTTATGGTGGAGAAACCCAACACCAATATTACTGACTGGCTACTAGGCAAAAACCGTAGGGAACTAAGAACAATGGTCGGCCTCATAACCGGCTTTGTACCCCTAAGGTTCCACCCACACCGCATTGGGGTAACACAAAGTACAACCCTGTGCAGGCTGTGTGAGGAGGCTGACGAAACGGCATCCCACATAATATTTGAGTGTCCTGCACTCGCATCTCGCAGATTTGAACTCTTTGGGGCTCAAACCCCAATGAGGTCTATTCAGAGCGAAAAATTAATCAAGGGCCTCAAACCCCTCACCAAGGGGCTGAATCTCCATGATTAAAAGTAAAACTCCCAGGAAAGTACAATAAGCCAACAGGCTTCCGTGCTGGGGGCTCCCAAACCCCCACCCTGAGAGTTTTAATCCTACATCTACATCTACATCTACATGTCCTTTCGTTGGTTTCCCGTCATTTTCCATGAAAGTATTCCCCCATTTTCATCCTGAAAATTAAATTCGAACTGCCCAAAAGTTAGTCCCTCACTTGTCCCACGACAAGAATTTCTTATTTTGAGTGGTGAGTAATACTCGTATAATAGTGATTTGTAGCATTTTTTTAACCAATGATTTTCCAAGGTCTTCGAGTAACGCTTTTGACGGTAAGCAGCCTCTCTAGTTGTCTACCGAACAAGATGTAGCATTGAACACCTGTGTCCCAAGGTTTTCAAGTTGATCCCCCACTCCTTTTTGAAAAGGGCGCCTCCACTTTTCGAATTGCAGAAGTAACAAGTTTTCACGGTTGCCTACATTGCCCAGGTTGCCGCCAAACTCTATGTAACCTTTTCCAGGGCAACCTCTTCAATGTTTAGGTTATTTGTGAAATTATTTGTGCGATAGTAGTTTCTGTTCATTCAAACGAGTTAATCCCTCACCAGCGTGAATGTTGACGAAGATAAGAGAAATTGTATTATTCATTTGCGATAATTAGTGTGTTTTTAAAGGGGGTACAGTTTCTCATTATTTCTTTTCCCGAGAGAAGCATGTGGAGTGGTGTTACCTCTCTGAAAGACGCAAAAAATAATATGTAATGTTAGTTAATCCCTCATTCCATAAGTTGTGAGGGACTAACTAAGCAAATGAGGGACTAACATTATGATTTAAATTCAATGAATTTAAGTCTGTGAACCAATGTATTTAGGTTTTACATTTTTTCTTTCTTTGAGCTTGACAGAGTGCAAAATTTTTCATGTCAAATTTGACTAAATTGTTGAGCTAAAATTGTGCGATTTCAAAGATACCTCTTATTCCACGAAATTGTATGAATTGTTTTTTTCGTAGGAGTAATCAGTAGCACACTTACAACGGATTCACGAAAAAAAGTATGAAAAACTTCTATTTCAGCTGGTGGGTTCTGAAACGCGAATTTCGCACATAATGGGAGAATCACCCATATATTATCTGTTTTTAAATCTTTCATAATCCGTTTATCATTTGAAAAAAATATGTAAGACTAAGGATAGATATCCACAAACCGAAAGACACAAACCGATGCTCAAAGTTTATTGAGAATGAATCGATTCCAACATACAAACGTAATGAAATGAATAATGAAATGTAGAAAAATGGAAAATGAGATGAAATTTCTCGGTAACCAGAACAACAACTCTGGGTTTGAAAAACATGATGGAGTAACTAAAAACAATAAGGATTGTGGTCAACAACGAAATGACGTAAGAGAGTAGGCGAGAATCTTACAAAATTTGTAAGATATATTTAATATATTTACCATTTTACCTCTTTTCACTATTAAATTTGAAACTGTAATGAGTTTCACAACTAGACCAAGTTACTAATTGGACAAGAAAGGGGCAGTATGACGGTGTGAATGGATTTTATAATACTCCCTACGATTACTCCTGCTCAAAGAAAATTCCAAAACTTCTGAAAATTTTCTGCACATCTAGTCTGAAATTGGGGACGAATAAAAAGATCAAATAAAATGAATCAATACAATCAGATGAAAATAATAGCGTTATAACTTAATAACACTATTAAGCCCCCCTCCCTCCCACCGTTAAACCTTTCTTAACGAAAGTTTTCTGAAATATGTTTGAATATCAAACCAAAATCTTTATTGAATAAAAGAAGAATGTCATTTATCTGCCGAGAATTGTCCCTTGAGCACCACTTAATTCGATTGGCTATCTTCCCCCCTTGTCAGCAAAAACAAACATTTCCGTAATGGGAAAAACGGTTGCATCATTTGGATTCAGCACACCGAAATACGGCGGTTCAGAGCTTTTGCGACATTGACTCATCATCTTATGTTTTAATCTGTAATTTTTCAAATCAATTTGTTTTTCCGAGTAGGAAGATTATTTTCAAATCTGACCAAGATTCTTTTTCAGCCTGAAAAACTTTATATATTCTCCAATTTCCATTCCTTTTTGTTGCTGGAGAGAGGTTTAAAAAAAATTATAATAAAACAAATGTTTAAAAACATTTTGAACCGCAATTTGATCAATTTAGGGGAAAGGGAAATGAAGCAATAAAAGTCTTGAAACGCTCCAAGGGCCTTAACAGTTTCAGTGTGGGCCCCGTTTTCTGGGATTTCGTGCCTTAGTGACGTTTTGGTTTATTACTCAATAATAAACCATTGTAATCGCTCTTGAAAAAAAATGTCATGGTTTACGTTTCAGAGGGTGGAGAATCCGAATCTGCAATACAAAATTTTCCGTCCGTCCGCCGTACGCCGTACGCACTATTTCTCCCAAACGGCTGAAGCAAAAAAGCTGAAATTTTCAGGAAAAATCCATGTTGGTCCGACAAAGCAGATTTTGGAGGACTAATACTGTATGTAGTGTTAAGCTCAGGCCTAGAGTCACCTAGGGGTCATATATTTTGAATAAATAATTTTTCTCGCGGTTTTCCGTCTTGTATGCTTCGCATTACCTCTCAGTAACAACATATAAAAAGAAAGAGGAAATTCTAAACGAACCCGACCATGTACAAGTTGAAGTAGTTCCAGAACTACACCAGCATTGAAAGTTTCAAGAGATGTTTACTTAAATACCTTCATATGAAGGAAATAGAATTCTGGATCTAGATATACTTTTATATTCCCGTCCCTAAGGAAAGGAGTGCACTTCTGCGGCTCAGCGCCTTCACGTATGTTGGATACTAAGACCGGCATAGCAGCCGTGAGTGTAGGGAGCATCGCCCTCGTTTCCATCCGGAGTTTCGTTCCAGCGGTAACCAAAGAGGTGAAGGCTACGAGTAATCGCAATTCATCCGAACGATTAAGGCGGACAGAAGAGGTCAGAAGTAGTATGATTATCTCGGTTATGACTTTACCCAGATAACAGTTGAGCGGATATAAAAATATCAGATGAAGAACTTAAAGCAATTTTCTTGCAGGGGTGCTATTTTTCAGTAATTTCTCTCTGATATTTTAATGATACGAGACTCCTATCTGTAAAACTAACGATTGACGCAACTTTAAATAGGATATTCGTTAAATTAAGAAACAAGTTGAATAATTTAGTCTATTGAACGTACGAATTACGATGTCGTTATAAGCGCGACGTTGATTGCAGCCTTCAGAATTACTTTTTTCGAAAAATCGTGTTTTCTCAACAATTGAGTGATCAGTTGTTAAGAAAACACGATTGATAATGTAAACTTTTCTCCATACACATCGCCCATTTATTTTACCACCAAACTAGCGTAAAACTTTACAAAAAAACCTCTGCCAAGTGGGTGTGGCACATAGCTTCCTCGTATCCATAACATGACTGTATAGATCATTGAAAATTATTATTGACTAAAGAACTTCGTTCAATTAGGCAAAGTAAATATTGAATTAGGGTAAATTTATTGTTATGCAGGAGCACAACTTGAGAAAATAAAGGTAGGCATGTTCAACTATTGAATAAACTATAAAATATACCTAATAATAAAAATTGACATTGACGCTGAATGGATAGATGACTGAAGTGATAAATAAATATTATGACATTTCAAAAATAAAATATAAGCATCGTTCAATGACGGATCAAATAATGTTGGGTTGACTGCAGCGTCGTTGCAAAGTACCCAACTGCCGTCATCCCTCCGCACAGTGGCTGTATAATGTCCAGAAAAAACAGTCCTGCCGTGATGGGAGACGACGGCAGTGCAGGCATAGGATATTCCAAAAATATTACACCAGTCCTAACAATCCCTGAAAATTTCATCGAAATCAGTCATGAACTCCCAGAGTTATGCGTGTAACAAGGATTTCGCGTTTGCGCATGCGCAGAGGCTACTATCGATCCGGGAGTCATGAAACTCATAGGGGACCATCTACACATCAAACCGAACAATCCCTGAAAATTTCATCAAATTGGTCAAGAACGGAGTATGCGCGTAACAAGAATTCACGTTTGCGCATGCGCAGAGGCTTTTGATCCGGGGGTAATGAAACTCATAGGGGACCATCTACACCCCAACCCACACAATCCCTGAAAATTTCATCAAAATCGACAGACACACAGACAGACAGACACACAGACAGACACGGAACCAAAATTGTTCAGAAAGGTCTAAAACGCAAAATGCGAGTGGAATTTTTGATTTTGGGGACAAAAAAATTTTCACATTCCGAAAGTGAAAACAATGCTTCCGCTACCTTAGTAGACTCGGAAGCAAAATGTATTGTTTTGCCTTCTTCTATGGCGTCTATTCTTGAGATCACGTTCCTTTTGTGTGTAGCGGAATGCCATGCTGCTATTCAAATTCAAATTTGAAACGTAAATTTCAACTCTTTTACCTGAATTTTTTTTTAGAGAGTTTGCTTCTTTTAAATACGAATTACGACGTTCAAGTAACAATTGCAGCCTCCGGAATTATTTTTTTTAAATTTGAAATTGAGTGATCAGTTGTTGAGAAAACACGATTGATAATGCAAACTTATCTCCTAAAATACATCGCCCATTTATTGTTACATTCATTTGCCTTCGATTCGTAAGAATGCGTACGTTTTGGGCAGAATATGATGTCAGACTTCTCCTATAATTCGCCTTACAAACCTGACGTTCAACTCTTTAACTCGCTGTCAATAATACGGCGCTTCTATGGTTTAAAAGCTATGATATCTGAAAAATAGAAGCCAGGTGGTGCGTGTGAACGGTGTGTTGGGAGAGGTTTCACAGACGCAGGGTTATGGTGTGCCACAGGGCACGGTACTGGGGCCTATTCTTTATGCTCTATACGCCAATCAGTTTTTCAAATCTGAAGCTTTGTCAATGGGTGAGGCAGTAATGTTCGCCGATGACACAGCTATGATTTTTAGTGGTGGCACCTGGCATGAAGCATTAACAAAAGCAGAAACTGGAATGAAATTTATTAGTTCGTGGTTGACAGAAAATAAACTAACGCTTAATGCCACCAAAACAGTCTTCCTACCATTCTCATGGTCTATGTGAACTATGCCTTCAGAGGACATGATTTTGAGACTGCATCGACTGGATTGTGAAACCCCCAATGTATCCTCATGCCCTGCTTTAACCCTTTCTAACCAAGTTAGGTACTCGGGTGTAATTATTGACAATTCATTGAAATGGGATCAACATATTAATTCGCTCCAAGGCAGACTGAGAAAATGCATTTATGTATTTTCCTTTCTAAACAAAATAGTTAGCACTAATGTGCTTAGGCAGACCTACTGTGGGCTTATACAGTCTTTGCTACTTTACGCCTTACCAATTTGGGGCAGTGCCTATGAGAGTACCCTTCACAAGATTGTTGTGCCTCAGAAATATTTTGTACGAGCGGTATCAAAATCGGACATCAGAGCTCATACTACTCCGTTATTTGCAAAGCTCAATGTTTAAAAACTCAGTGATATGTACAAGAAAACGACAGTACAGCAGTTGTTTATGAGTCATGAGCTTTCTCCTCCAACTCATTCCTTTTTCACCCGGTTCGCGAATTGCTGTTCACTACCTCTTCCAAAATTGAAGTTCACAGCTTCTTAAAAATTTTTTCCCTATCAGGGTACAGTAATCTTCAACAGTTTTCCTAATACGTTGAAAACTAATTTAATAGAGCAAATGAGAAGAAGCCCCAAGAAAATGAAAATTATTTTGAAAAAGCACTACTCTTAAAAGAAGACAGAAGTATTATAAGTAGGTACTTCTATGCTGGAATTATTATTAAAATTTAATTAGAATTAATTTGTGTTAATTGCCGAGCAAGTGGCTCATTCCCCAACACGGGCTGGTGCCCATATGGGGAATTATATTTCCGGACATTTAATTTTAATTTATGATGGAGTTTTTACATTGAATTGTTCACTTTCTTCTCAATTGTCAAATATTGTACATTACAGTTATAATGGAAATAAATTATTATTAAAAAAAAAAAACACTTTTCCATCCACCGCAGAAGTTTTAGTACATAGAAAATTCACTTGAAAAACTTGAATTTCAATTTTAAACGTTTAATTCGAACTGACGGGCTGGAGAAAGTTATCTAAACCCTGTAAAGTATGGAACTGGCCGTGTCATCAATCATTTATCGAATGGGAAGCTTGACAACTGATGCGTGGAGAAAGTTGACGTGGCGGCGGTACATGGACAGTTTCTTCCGCGTTATGATTCCAACCACCTACAAAGTAATTCTTGCTAATTGAAACTGAATAGAAATCTAAATCAAAATGTATCATATAATTCAAACATTGCAATTTGTTCAATCTATACACCAATCAAGCAATTTATACACCAAATATCCCTCATTTGATATTAAACAAAACTTTTGGTGAAACCAGATCAAAAATGAAGTAGATTCCCCCGACCGCACTTTTGGTTTATTATTCAATAATAAACCATTGTAATCGCTCTTGGAAAAAAATGCTAACCCCCCCCCCCCCCCCCTGAAAATTTCATGGTTTACGTTTCAAAGGGTGTAGGAATCCGAATTAAAAAAATTTCCGTCCGTCTACCGTACGCCGTACGCACGATTTCTCCCAAACGGCTGGAGCAAAAGATCTGAAATTTTCAGGAAAAATCCATGTTGGTCCGACAACGCCCCAATTCTTGAGCCAGCTCTATTACTTAATTTAAAGTGCCCTTTAAGGGTTGTCAAAGTTTTGTAAAATCCCTAAAAACCTCAACAAAAAAAAGTCGAAGCGGCCTAAATTTGAACTCTTTTTAAGAACACTCCACGAGTTTTTGTTTTGATATCAGTAACCTAGAGATGTAGTGATGTAGTAATGTGGATACCGGAGTGAACTCCTAAAAGGCTTTGTAGCAGATACACGGTTGAAGCATTCTGATATGCATGAAACGCTGCAAATTATTTGACTGGGGTTTATTATTCAATTGGCTTGCGTTCATGATTTGAATTTCTACTAAGCTTTGGAGTGTGCCTGTTTCCCAGGTGATAGAGCGATTATTGAATTTCAGGAGATATGCATAGAGCACGTCAATCTAAAACCTGTCCAAAACCTATTTGGATTCATCAGTTGATCATATTTGTGTGCCTCCTGAAATTCAATAATAGCTCTATCCTGTGAAACACGCACACTCCAAAGCTTAGTAGAAATTCAAATCATGAAAGCAAGCCAATTGAATAATAAACCCCTGTGTAAGAATTTGCAGCGTTTTTTTATATCAGTTAGTTCCCGAAATATGATTACGAGGTTTCTTCAAGAATCAATCGTGTTTCGTGCTCTAAAAACCCGTATTTCTCCACATGGAAACTCCTTTTTTCAACTTTAGTCCACATTTTTGGATTCATCGTTAAATTCCCACCATGCTCAGTCCATTTTCATAAAACCCTAACTTCTAAGGACCCTAATTTCAGTTCAAACGTTCAAAATGAATAAATAGGTGTCTGAAAATACTTCAACTTCAACACAATGCCCAAAAATCGTACTCGAAGCCTGTCAAATTTCAGGAAAACGTTCAAATTCAATCAGCTGTGTAGTGGTGTGGTCATCTTGGCGATTTCAAATTTCTCAATTTTAAATTTAAATTTTGGAGGCGAAAAAAGTTGGGCATGTTCTGAAAAGAG